>PITA01013057.1:0-59151 GCA_004023965.1 Spilogale gracilis
ACAAAGGAAGGAAGGAAGGAAGGAAGGAAGGAAGGAAGGAAGGAAGGAAGGAAGGAAGGAAGGATAAAGAGAAGGGTAGGAAGGGTATGGGGTAGACTTTAATAATACGGCAAACTTCAAGATATTGTTAGCAATCCTAACCTAAAACCATCTTTTCTAACCTGGAATTGTCCATAAAGCCATAAAGAGTTCATGAACCACAGCTATTCTGAGCTGAATTAAGCTGAAATATCAAAAAGCTAAGTATATAGATGATGCTTCTTAAACTTCCCATGAACTGCACTGTTAAAGTAGAAGGGGCTCATCTTAGATCAGAGCATCTTCTAGGAAATAGCTTTGTACAACCACCACCGGCTTCATGATAGAAATGTTGTGGCCCCTTCCACTCCACCATTCACTCCCACTCCATGAAGGACCACATGAAACTCTTCTTTCAGAACTACATGTGGGAAAAGCCATGATTTCCCCCAGATAACTGGTCTGATTTTCTCTAACAAACATGAATTACATGAGCAGTAACACTTTTTTCTGTTGGCTGTCAGAAGCTAACAGCCACATTATAAGACACGGTTAGGGTCCTATGCCTGGGGGCACCTGGGTGGCTCAGTCATTGTTAAGCCTCTGCCTTCCACTCAGGTCATGATCCCAGGGTCCTGGGAACAAGCCCCTGGGATCATGACCCGTGCTGGGCTCCCTGCTCGGCAGAAGCCTGCTTCTCCCTCTCCCACTCTCTCTCTGCTTGTATTCTCTTACGCACGCTTTATCTATGTCAAATAAATAAAATCTTAAAAAAAAATAAGTATCCTATGTCCGATATAGCCGCATGTTAGTAACTCTCCTCCTGACAGCTTACCTTTTATTCTCTGTTTCTCCCCTCCCCCTAGCCCTTGTTAATTCTAATTAGTTTTCCTATTTTATTGCCTGCATTCCTGAGAGTCACTTCATATCCTTCCCCAAACAAAGTATAATATAAACAAATAGAAATGAAGGAATAAATTCTATTTCTCTTTTAAACTATGTTCTCAAGGAATCAAAATAAAAAGAGGCTGAACAGAAGGTTTCCACTGTGTAATATTATACATGATTTAATCTCCTTTAACTGACATATTTTATAGATGATTTATAAAAATGAGTTCTTCAATTACTGTAATTATATAAAAGTAGGATGCCCCTATACCTCTCCCACATCTAAATTGTATACAACAGTGATGATGAATATGCAAAGATATGGATGACAGCACGTTTCATAAAACCAAAATATTGAAAATCACTTAAATATGCATAAATAGGCATTTTAAAATTAACTAGGTATATTCACACAATGAGATACTATACAGTCATTTAAAAGGATGAATCAAGTTTACATGAACTGATATAGACTGGTCTCTAAAATGTAATATATGAAAATAAAAGACATAGAATAGTTCTTACTTTATGCTATCAATTTATTAATAAGGATAATTCCCAAATGCTTACAAATCTCTGCAAAGATCAATAAGAAACAGTTCCTGGGGGTTGGAACTCGGTGTCAGGAAAACAGGGAAGTTAGAAAGACTTTCCTTCACCACTTTCTCTCTCTCTTCAAGTCTCTTAATTTTTCACTTAAGCATGCATTTATTTTGTTAAATAAAATGATTTTAATACATAATTAAGATAAAGATTAGAATCACTAATGGAAAAATTATACCTCAGTGGTTCTAAAGCCACTTTATTAAAGCATTTTGATACGACAATACTATTTCCTGAAAATCTTTTTATTGTCACAGGTCTCCCAAAAACTTTATTCAGATACCAAAATTCTACATAATCCTAATAACAAAAAAGAAAATCCTCTACATAAAGTGATAAAAATTGGGGCGCCTGGGTGGCTCAGTCATTAAGTGTCTGCCTTTGGCTCAGGTCATGATCCTGCAGTCCCAGGATTGAGCCCCGCATCGGGCTCCCTGCTCGGAGGGAAGCCTGCTTCTCCCTCTCTCACTCCCTCTGCTTGTGTTCCCTCTCTGGCTGTGTTTCTCCCTGTCAAATAAATAAAATCTTAAAACAACAACAACAACAAAGTGATAAAAATTATGACTGACCTATAAATAAAAGGCCAATGAATTAAGCAATTCCTAAGAGAATGTGCAAAACTTTTTTCTAAGTAAAAAGGACCTTACAACCACAAAAAATACACAATCAATTGTCAGGATGCCAGGTGGAAATCCTGGCACATGGACAAACTTCACTCCATCTTCCCAGTAGGAGCCCACTGCCTATGTTCCAAGAGGAAACATATGACAAAGGGGGACAAAGGTCCTTCACTGTCCTACCAGAGGGGCTTTGGGGGGAAAGAGTAGGGATCAGAGGATCCTAGAAGTAAGCAACAGATCAGATTCTGTATATGGAATTGTCAGAGCTTTAAGTCAGCACTCCAATCCGCCCTTTCCCATAACTGTTTACTGCCAAGTAAGAAACCACTGGACAGTTGATCAAAACCACAAACATATATGCCATTTGATCACACATGGAAAGTTATCTTGCAGAAATACTAGAACACATCCAAAACCGTATTTCTTCACTGTGTATTTCAAAGTTATTTATTTTAGAATTGTTTATATTACTAAAAGATTAGAATCAACACAAATGTCCATCAATAAGAAACTGATTAATAAATTATGGTATGGCCGTGCAATGGAATACTATAAATCCATTAAAAAAAACCAGGTGAGCAGGCTCCTCATGTACTGGTGATAAAGAGAGCTTTCCAAGATACATTGTTAAGAAAAAGGTACCAAACAATGTATACAGTATAACTTTCATTTGTATAAAAGAGATGGGGGTAGAGAAAATACAGAAATTTGCCCATAAATATGTGAAATCTTTCTGAAAGGAACACAAAAAGCTGATACTACTCATTGCTCTGAGGAGGGATATTTGAAGAAATAAATACATCTTCTCTTACAAAGTAAATATTTTTAAATATGGGATTTGATGGGAAAATTTTTTAAACCTGCCTCAAGCTAGTGGGAAAGGGCTGAGAATATCTGCGTGTGGTGTTGGGGGTGGGGTAGTGAGGATTAGGCCATTAGAACCCTCCTCTCCTTCCCTTTCATCTCCCACATGATGAAGGCCCAGCCCCCAGGATGAGTAGCTTCCATTATTCACTAAGGGATGCTGCATGCTATCATTCAACATCACTGGATGATTGCTTTAGAAGCATGCAGTTGAGTTCAATGGACTCAAACTGCATATAACCTCAATTCTACAGATAAAAAGTACCATTCAAAAATGCTTTCTATTACACTTGTTAATAACAGGGACTCCGGGAGGAAAAACACACCTAAGTTTTTCAAAGCTTATCGGAAAGTTTTCAAGCAGAAATACAGTATTCCCTCTGGGGCGAGAAGTGCCCGGAAGGTAGCAGGGAGGACCTGCGTGTTATTCCTTCACTTCCTGCCACAGCACATCTCTATGGCCGGTATTTGAAGGCAGTTCTAGCCGAGACCTTACAGCAACTCAGGTGGTTCCCTGTCCGTGACTTGACCTCCCAGTTTAGGAAGTACTAACATTTCTAATCCATAAAGGTTAAGACCTTCCCGGATTAACTTTAAACGGGGATTGTAGGAAAGGAGTAGCTCTTAAAAATATTATATGAAGGAACAAAGTAATTTCTTTCTGTGAAACTTAACTTTCAATACTACACATACTCAAAACTACCTGTTTGAAAAGGTCAAACTTCTTCAACACTGATTTTAGTTTAGAATCTGCATTCCAAGACCACTTGAAGTTACCGAAAGTACATGGTGTTCTTAAATAAGCTTTTCACAGAAAGTGGTAGTTGAATAATCTTAATTAAAAACTTCACTTCCTGAGGATTTGGGGTGTAGTGCTAAAAGTAGTTATAAGATTATCCACTGCCTTGCTTTTATTTCTACCTGGGGGAAAAAAAAAGAACCAGAATCTGCATTACCACCCCCTAAAACAGAGAAGAAAACTAACGACAGGAAGGCAGAGACGTGTGCTGTGGGCCATTAGGGTGGCCTCAAGAGGGCTGGCCATCTTCCACACAGCTGTGGCAGGAGAGCCTACTTGAGACCCCCAGTTATTCCTGGAGTAAGTATGGTTGTATGGGTATAAAGAAGGTTAACTATAAAATATTAATTCACATTCAGTGGAGGTCACCATAGTTGTTGCCTAAAAAAGGAAAGGCATTTACTAGGAATAACCTCTCTGTGGGGGAACACTGTGTATGGGCTTCAAAGCCAATTCCAGTATTTCTCATTTCCTCTTGATTATTTTAAAGGTTATTATCATTATTATTAGGTTCAAAACCTAAATAGTTAGAGAAAAGTATAATTTATATAATTTTGTGACTAGGGACAGGAAACCAGTATAGGGAGCAAAAATTAATAAATCGTGTTGTATTTTCATGGTTAAGTTTTTGAACCCAGATAGAAGAACAAATGAAACATAAAATTTAAATGTTTCATTTACAAAATCAAAATCTCTGCTTAAGCTAATAACATTTTCATTTGAAATACAGAAATTTAAGGGGCACCTGGATGGCTCAGTTGTTAAGCATCTGCCTTCAGCCCAGGTCATGATCCCGGAGTCCTGGGATCAAGGTTCACATCCGGCTCCCTGCTCTGTGAGAATCCTGCTTCTCCCTCTCTCACTCCCCCTGCTTGTGTTCTCTCTCTAGCTGTGTTTCTCTCTGTCAAATAAATAAACAAAACCTTAAAAAAAAAAAGAAATTTAACAATTTGCTCTTCAGTCTTTTAGTAGTCCACAATGCTGAGCTAGTAATATATATTATCCAGCAAAATTATTTAACTCCAAAATAGTTTCAGAATAAATTACTGCTTCTCGGTCCCCCATTGCACTAACCTATACATTTAACATTGATAAGAATTCAAAAGTTCCACTTTCCCTGACAATTGCACAGTTGTAGACTTTACTAACCTCAGCGAGGGGCTAGGAGGAAATGAGGTTTAGAACTAATAAAGCAAAGTCAAAGTCTAGGTATAGGTTTTACATCTTTCCAAAATTTTCAGAGAAATATGCCAGAACATTTGCATTTTGCCTGGTTTTTAAGAATGAAACAAAATCACCCTAATTCACATAATTTCCTTCAGAAACCTCAGATTGCTCAGTGACAGCCAAAGAACTCAGAAAATAGATAGCTTTGTTGAAACCTAGAACTTGTCGTATTTTGAATTTTTCTTCACACCTCTAAAAAGCGCTTTCCACAGAAACACTACTGTCATAGCCACATACACAGCCAAATCTGTAAGTCAAGTAAACAGAAAAACAACCATTTGGAAATATAATATTTAGATCCTCCATATTCTTTCTACATTACGGAAGCTCTTTAAATAGCTAACCAGGTATAAACATTAGTGGCACTCAGGGGTCCCAAACTACCTAGTACTTTTAGTTAAGTGTCGGTTCCACAGTATACACAATTGTTATTTTTTTTTAAATAAAATACAAAACCCCTGAGAAATCCTTTTTACAGAGATCTCCACTTGGTAAGAGAAATTGTTAAAATCATTAAAGTGAAGTGTACCATTAATATGATGGGAAAGTGAAGGAATAGAATAATTACAGAACAAGAAGCAAGTATTTTGTGACAATCTGAGTAATTAAAGTGCCATGGGCTATAAATATGAAACTATAAGTGTGTTGTAATTAAGAAAATTTCACTTTACCGCAAAGAGTCACATCAACAGTCAATAAAGATAAAGCCCAAGACAGAAAATCGAGTTTTGAATTCTCAATACATAGAGACCCGTTAATGGGTAAAAAATGGAGGTGAGTTGGGGGGGATGGGTGAAATAGGGGATGGGGTTAAGGAGGACACTTGTGAAGAGTACCAGGTGTTGTATGTAAGTGCGGAATCATTATATTGCACACCTGAAACTAACATTACACTGTGTGTTAACTAACTGGAATCGAAATAAAAACTGAATAGTAATATAAAACAGAGGTCCCTGGGTGGCTCAGTTGGTTAAGCAACTGCCTTCCGCTCAGGTCATGATCACAGGGTTCTGGGATCGAGCCCGGGATCTGGCTCCCTGCTCAGCGGGAAGCCTGCTTCTCCCTCTGCCTCTGCTTGCTGCTCTGCCTACTTGTGATCTCTCTCTGTGTCAAATAAATAAAACCTTAAAAAAGTAAAAAAAAAAAAAAGAATATCAAACAAAGAATCAAAAGATAGAAAAAAGGTAAGGGCATGACCTCTGAAAGAACTACAAAAACGCAACCTGCCTGTTTCTGGACTAGGTCCTACTTTCCACAGCCGGGCAGGAATGTTGGGATAGAATGTCAGGTGGCACGGGCAGGAAGCAGCAGACAGCTCCTATGGCTGTCTGGGTAGCATCCTTCCTTCCTCAGTCCCTGAGGGAAGGATGAGAGGTCCGGCTGAATGCGGCTTGGCTTGTGGCTGGCCGCTGGGACCAGGAGTGGGGGCTGAGCAATACAAGCTCTCTGCGAAGTGAACTGTCCTCTCCAAACAAGGCCATGGAAGGGGGAGCAGCAAACATGTTCAATGTCCATACATCTGTTTGTCTCACAGGAATAGAGTCAAAACGTCTTACATATGCTCTGCCAAATGGATTAAACACCAAAGGTCACTGCACTAGAGCATAAGATACAATTTTTAAAAAGTATAATGAGGGCATGGGCTCCCCCACTTACACATCTTCTAAGGGATAAATTGGGAGCTTCTGTGTCTAGGTGGAAATAGCTTCCTTTTGCTTTGCTATGCTAATTTGAAGGAAAATTCCTAAGTGAATCATTCAGAAAAACAAGAACCAAACCTTTCTTAAGGAAAGGAGAATGCTCCTCATGGGTAAGAACTCAGAAACGATCTGAGAGTCAGAAAGACAAAAACAATTTTCACATTAAATTTCCCAGAAGCTCTTTGGAATTTTTGTAGGTAGTCCATTACCAGGTATAAGAGTTAATGAATAGCAAGACACTTTTCCTTGAATAAATGGAGTGACAAAAGTTTCAATTTCATAAAAGCTTCCTTTAAAAACTAATCAGGAGTTTTCCATTTGTCCCCAGCAAGCCTCTGTTTGGTGTTGTTCTTCCTACTTTGAGCTGACCTCTGGCCCCTACATTCCTCTACCTGTTTGTAGCAAAACAAAGACAGGGGAGCTCTAAGCTGACTAGAGCCATTTGGACCATCTGAGATTCTGGGAGAAATAAAAACCCACAAGGAAACATCCATCTTTGAATTCGTTTTTATAACTCTGCCATCTACAATATTAATGGTGAAGATCCACCTGGTTTTCTTAAATGTAAAGGCATTTTATTTTATTGTAACACAGAGAGCCTTAGAACCATTTTTATTTTGGCAGTAAAATGCAAAAATACATTTATCATGCCTAGAAAACAAAGATTATGTCCCAAACCACAGCACTCTTTCAAAAGTAGTATTCCTTTATATTTCTTTTCTTCCAAAAACACATACACAGTATTTACTCTGTGCCAGTAACTGTATTAAGTGCTTTACGAATAACCCATTTATACATCATTTATGGTCCTATGAGGTATTATACTATTTTATGTCCATTTTAGAGACGAAGAAAATAAAGCACAGAGAAGTTGAATGACTTGCTCAAGATCACACAGCTAAGAGGGGGTGGAACTTAAATTTAAACCCAGGCAGTCTAGCTCACATCCAGTCCATGTTCCCCTCTATTACATTTCCTCTCAAACTTTTCACCAAATCTAAGTTGAGATCCACCATGATTTGCGCAAGATCAACTTACACGTTTTTATAACATCACCATTCAGTAACTGATGTGTCGTTGTTACAGCTTCTTCAGATTCTCAAGGAACACAACGGAAAGATAAATACTATCAAATACTACACTTCACCACTTGACGTTCTGTTAGAAGCAAAACGAAGGTATAGGAAATAATAAAACTGTGCTTCATCTCTGCTGGGAAGGCTAGTCCACTAGGAACTTACTTGGATGTTTAAATTCAGTAAGGCCACTGTAATTTGGAAAGGTCTTTACACTCATTCAAATTCAGAATCACCCAGCTGGTGTATACCAGGGAAAATTTAATTACACATAAAAAGACAGAACAGCTCTGAGAGGTTCTTTCTGGGGAATTCCACAGTTGATGAACCTCTCAGAGACAGAGGAATTTTCTCCTTGGCATTCTTATAGTGCATCTGGCAGAGTACATATGAACTCCTACACCCCAACACCCCTGCCCCTGCAGAATGCTCTGGCACTCTGCCTCCAGAGAAGGTGTGCTCAACTGTGCTCAGGGCCTTCTGCCATAACAGCCTTGTCCTAGGTAGGGCTGGGGGTACTGTGCACACCCCAAAGCACTTCAACCTTCATTTTGGGAGTGCCCTACCAATTAAGACAGCAAAGGAGGAAATTATCTCCACTCCTGCAAACAAACTACTCATTTGTTTAAATTTGGGAACAGTGTGTGTTGGGGCCAAGAGAAGGGTCCTCTCTTCACCTCTTGATTATCAAATCCTCATTGTTCTTCAAATCCCCCCCCCCATGGTTTCCAGCTGTGCAAATACTTCGGACACCGGGACACCATGGTGTAACTAGCAAAAGATGACTCCACCAGGTACCATTCTTCTTTTGGACCATCTTCCCTTAAAAACAATTAACCAGCAGGGCACAATAGCTTTGCTTAATTCTTTTGTTTACTGGAAATTGGAGTTACCATTATCTCCCCTTATAAAAAGGGTCAATGGCCCAACCATGTAAAAAGTCTGGCCCAATGGCTTGAAGGTAACAGACAAATATTAATCCCCTTTCCATATCCAACCAGGGATGTCAACCTTTACTTGACATTACCTCTTCTGCAAAGTTAAGGGCAGATATCATGCACAATTCTCAAAGATGAAAACAGCTGTGGGATTTCCTAGTTTTCCTGAGCTTAAAACTACTCAATTGCTTCCACCCTGAACATATCTCTAAGGCACATTCTGCGCTGTCCAGCTCCAGCTCTCTTCACTTTTCTATTCCTCTAAGCTCCTTCCTCGTGAGCCATAAAACACTGGGATGTAAGGAATCCAACTTTGTTCCCATCATTTCACCAGACACACCAACCTAGCACAATGACCCAGAAATTCACTTGATAATTGCGGATTTTGTTGTAGGGGAAGCGGAATACAATTTTGCAATCCAGATAAAGTTGCAGAAAGCAAATTTCTCAACTTCCAAGATGTGGCTCTGATTCCTACCGTTAAAATATCCGTGAAAAATGTAAAAATCAAGTGTTCTAATATGGCACTTATTACATGGTGTTGACTACTTCTAGAACTTAAAAATTATTTTCAGAGGTGTTACTTGATTATGGTGGGTGGTCTATTTAGAACACAGTCAATACAATCTCACTTCCAAAAAAAAAAAAAAAAAAAAAAAAAAAAGGTTTACAAATACGCCACTTTCCACAACAGGTATGGTAGGATTTTATTAGTGCTACATAGTTCAGAGTCTGTTTAGTGTAAATACAGTCTAGACTCATTATCTTACCCCCATCTCACAGTCTGGAGCACAGAAAAAGCCTGATGAGAAAAGAGGAGCTAGAGATACTAGAGACAAATGCTACAATAAGCATCATAGGCATTCTCTGAATAACAAAGCAGGCACCTCAGGACTGTTGGCTCAGGTTGAAAGGGGAAGGGGAAGGAGTCAGGAACTCAAAACTTCCCTGTGGGAACCACACCACCAAGACTTGCTCAGTAATGAGCCCACTGATGTGCAGAGTGAAGCCATGTATGATGGTGGAAAGCCACACCTCCCAGGGAACTGAAGTCCCTGGGGCATGATACTCACGCTGACACTGTCCCCAGGACCGGCGAGCCCAGCCCCAGCAGCAGTCAATTCTCCCACCATAACGACACAGGCCAATTGATGACACTATTTGCCTGGGCCACCTACCGAACAAAAAGATTCAAAATAAATAAAGACACTTTTAAAATTACAAGTATTTTCCTGTCATTGTTATTTTTTTTTAAGTTAAATCACACCCAACATTTTCCATGAACTCCTTCATGCCTGCAGAAATTTAAGGACAAAGCACATTCAGGAAAATAGTTCTGTGATCTAATTCCAAATTTCAGAGAGTTAAACACACACACACTCTCTACACACTACACACAGGAGTATGGGGAAAGGGAGGGGGAAGATCCTTTCTTAAATGGGAATAGTACCAGCTAAAACCTGGAATTCTCAAGGCTGACACTCAAGTTTCTGAAGCCTGCAATAAAACAGATTCCTCAAAGACTCACATCTGTTGGGGGAAAACCAGTTTTGACTGACTTATCATTAACTGAAAAGTATTAAATAATATGACATGTCAAAGCAGAAAGAAAAAAATGCTGCCTTTTATTTCTGCTTTGGAAAGGGGCAAAAAGATGGGAGCTTCCTCAAAATCAAACAAAACAGACCTCTTTCCAAGACTTGTTGACAGAAAATGTTCCCAGAAAAAAATAAAAAAGTATACATAAAACCAAGAAGAGTTTAAAGCGTAGCTAACATCTCAAGTGTCCTTGTGGTTTGAAACTTTTCTGCATCAACAATTCATATTATCTTCCTCATTCATGTAAATAAGGGCTAAAAGTATTTAATTTCAGTATACCAATTTATCCACCAGATTCCCCTTTCACACCTTATTTGGCAAATCGTTTCTTTGTTTAGATTCACACCTGACTTTCTACCCCCAGAGGATCAATATTTTAATTGGATGTTTTAAAATTAAAACTACCTTAAAATATTATGCATAATTATGTGATGCATTTCCTATTGCAAATGTGTGTGCCAGAAACGCAAAACATACCCGAATGTGAGCAAAGAATTGCTTTAATAAAATAAAACAGCCTCTGGCCGCTACCCACATTTTCTTAAAACACTCC
Source organism: Spilogale gracilis (assembly GCA_004023965.1). NCBI lineage: Eukaryota > Metazoa > Chordata > Mammalia > Carnivora > Mephitidae > Spilogale > Spilogale gracilis. Next base: position 10,886 of record PITA01013057.1, read on the forward strand.
TAATCTTTCCCATTCCCGTTTCTTTTATCTCCGCTTGTGCCCGCAAGCCTAAAGTACAAAATAACCCCGAACTCTCGATTTCCTCCAACCAGGTGGTAAACAAGCGATTGCACTTTTCCTCCTCAGCGCTCCACTGGTTTTCCTCGGTTCCTGCTCCCCTCCAGCTACAAGAAAGCCAATCAATTGTGGAATTGATTCGTTCCGAGATTACAAGTAAAACAGGTGCGGCCGTCTTTAGGGCGGCGCAGAGGGATACTAGACGGGGTCAGGAAGGGGCTGGGGAGTCCCTGAAAGAGAAGGACTGGATGGTGGCGTGAGGCCGGTTAAAATCTCTGCCGGCTGCTCCAGCCTGGTTCCCGAGCGAGCAGCAGCGATCGGCGCTCGGGGCGGGTCTGGTCTCTAATTGCACGGAGGTGGGGTAACCGAGCACGCCCTCCTGACCCACAGACACACACAAACACACACACTCGCCCGAGCGGATCCCCGCGCGCCGCCGCCGGAGGAGCGGCTGAGTGACAGCGGCGACGGAGCCCGGGGTTGTTGGAACCTGTCAGAGCACGCTGCAGCCAGGCTCGCCCCGGGTCTCGGGAGCTGTGTGTGCGTGCGTACCCATACACAAACACACACGTAGCGCTCCCCCCTACCTCGCCTCAGTCCTTATTTGAGTCCTCCTCCCTCGAGAGAACCAAGCGCAGAGGCAAGCAGGTCCTCCCGGGAAGCCCCATCTTTCCTTCGCCCCCACCCTTTGTGTGAGCCGCCCTGACAGCGTCCAGCCGGGATTCGGCGCGGTCACGGGGAAGTTTCCCCGCTCAAAGAGCTGTCTAAATCACACCCGAGGGATTCCTGGCCACCGGGGTCCTGCACATCACCTCGGCTTCGCAGGGAAGCCCGCGCCCTCCCAGCCGAGCTGGTGGGCTCCAGGACCCTTCCTCCTCCTCCCCGGCCCTAACTCCCGAGCCGGGAGCGGCAGCTGGGCTCCGGGACTTGCACCGGGCGCCCTCCCCAGTCGTAGGCGGCCGCTGGTTGCGAGAGCGCCTCGACGGCTCTTCTCCAGCCGACGCCCAACTTCTGGCCCCCCAACCCGGCGGGGAGAAGGAATCCCCGCACCGCCAGAGCGAAATTAGCGCTAGAAGGAGAAGAGGGCGCCCCGGGCCCAGCTCACCTCACGTCGAACTCGGCGGCCGCCTGCAGGTAGAGCGAGGAACCCAGCACCAGCGCCAGGAGGAAATCCATGTCATGCGGCGAACCGGGAACAGGGTGAGGGTGCTGGTCGCGGAGGAAGGACGCGCTCTTCTCCCCGGCTCGGGGAGTAGTGCGGGTGCCGCCGCGGCTGCAGCCGCGGCTGCAGTTGCTGTCGGAAGGGAGTCGCGCGGCGCGCAGCCAGAGCAGGTCTGCGGCGCGACAGGAGCAGCCCCCTCTGGCTCCCTCCCCGCGAGGGGAGGTGCTGCAGGGGGAGCTGCGCCGCCCGCGGGGAGGGGCGCAGGGGCGGGGGGCGCGCGTGCGCCTGCCTTGCCGCCCTCCCTGCCCAGGGCCTGGGGTGAGGCTGCCTGGCCCCTCCGCGGAAAGCTCGGGAGCCAGAGCGCCGAGGGAAAAGGCGTCTCTTGAGGGCCAGCCAAGTGGGGCGAACGCCAGGCTGCGAGGAAAGTTGCAAGCCCGGCCTGGGCGAGGGAACGCAGGGCACTCAGCAGGAAAGGGTGAGCTGAGGAGGAAAGGGGCGTAGATGCGTGCTCTGCGGGTTCCGCGCGAACAGGTGGTGACCACAGGGGCCAGCCGTGGCTTCCACCGCAGAGCAGAGAAGCCTGAGACGTGAGACGTTTCTGGGGCTGGAGCTGAGCAGTGTCTGCATGGAGTGAAACCACAGCACGCCTGCACGACTTGGACAAATTAGCAGAGGCAAACTCCGGAGTTTGCTTCTCCCGCAGAGTTGGCAAAGGCTTATTTTTTATTTTGTAACCAACCAAAAGAAATGTTTGGCTCTCCAGTCGAGTTTTGTAGAAGGAACGTGCAGACTGTTTCTGTCTCTGGCAGCTCTACTTCCAGCGCTTTCAGAAGGATAGCAACTGCCCTTCCAGGGGCACGTGCAGGCCAGAGAGGGTGGGCTGTAACTACTTAGCAGTCTGTGGTGTCTGATCTTGGGGAGATCGCTTAGAAACCATTTTAAACAATCATTCTTTTCTTGCAGAGTAAAAAAGTACTGAGACTGTTCAAATGAAAACACTCATCGATCATCCTAAAATGCACGTTAAAACATTATCCACTGAATCAACCGTCTTCTCAAACCCTGTCCCAGTGACTTCCGGGTGCAGAGATGTGCCATCTCTCATACTCTCAGACCTAATCTGCTATTCTGTCTCTTCCCCTAGCCCATGACCTCCTTGCCTTTCTCACACACTCCAGGCATGCATGCCCCTGCCTTTGTGCCACCGACTGGCTGATACTTCTGTCTGCACCCAGATATCTCACTTCTTTGGGCTTTGCTCAAATGTCACCTCTTTGAGGAATCTAACCATGACCATCCAAATTTAAAGTTGCAAACCTATTGCCTCAGAATGCCCCATGACTTGGTCTACTTTGTCTTTTTCCATACCTCTGGTCTTCCACCGTCCTATATAATTTATTTCTTGTTTGCATGTCTTCTCTCTGCTAGAATGCAAACTCTTCAAGGGAAAGTTTCTTTGTTAGTGCCTAGAACAGTGCCTAGCATGTAGTAGGTGCTCATAAATGTTTGTTGAATGAGTTTGTTTCTTTTTGAGAGTTCTCCAACTTCAAATTTTTATTGGAAAGTTCTATGGCAGGGTGATCTCACTATCCTGATTTCTTACTGTGTATAAAAACGGGAATTTTATGCAAGAAAAGGAAAAATAATGGTTTCAACTTAAATGACTCTTTGATTTCCAAGTTGTTTTCTGTTAGCAAAACAAGTTTCTATTTTAATCTCAGGAAATGTCCATGCCAGTTCAGGCTTGGGACATTATTTTAGGCAAACAGCTTGGTGTCATCTATTTCAGATCTTTCTAATGAAGTCCAAAAATGTAGGAGTCAAAATATTTTTTCTGTAGAAAATCAAATTTTTGTAAGTGTAATGTAGGCTTGATTCCAGGCCCTGGTGGCTAGTCCTTAGCTGTTTTCTTTGTTTGTTGATTCCTGGATTGGATTTGCAAAGAAGCCCTAGCAGAGCAATGGATGAGTATCAAGAAGGGGCTAACCTGGGGCACCTGGGTGGCTTAGTTGGTTGAGCGACTGCCTTCGGCTCAGGTCATGATCCCAGAGACCCGGGATCGAGCCCCACATTGAGCCCCACATCGAGCCCCACATCAAGCCCCACATCAAGCCCCACATCGAGTCCCACATCGAGTCCCACTTCGAGTCCCACTTCGAGCCCCACATCGGGCTCCCTGCTCGGCAGGAAGCCTGCTTCTCCCTCTCTCACTCCTCTGCTTATGTTCCCTCCCTCACTGTGTTTCTCTCTGTCAAATAAATAAAATCTTAAAAAAAAGGGGGGGCTAACCTATCAGCTGAAAGCTGGAGATAGAAGGAAAGGAGGATAGGTGATAGGTGAAAATAGGATGATATCTGAAGCAAAGTGTAATGGCCCGTCGGCAGGGCTTCTAACATTTTTTTCCCCCGCATTATCTTTTTCTTTGGCTTTGAAAACATTACATTCATGTTCTTTCTTCATTTACATGCTTTCCAAATTGCCCTTTGGGTCCAAGTTTAGCTGACATTTACCCAAGAAGCCTTTTCTCATTTTTTTGCTTGGCTGAGACTCTTGTGGCATAATTACAGCACTATGCATCCTATATTGTAATTTTGAATACTGTGTGTTTAATACATTGCTTCTCTACCACTCTGAGTTCTATGAGACAGTGATGAATAGGAGGGCACAAGTCCTGGCAAGAGACTTAAATTAAGTAAATATTAAATGTTGGATTGAATTGAATTCTTCCTGGTGAAGTTTAACTTCTCCCCTGAGTAAGCAGTAGCTGATTATATCAGTCTTTGTTGAATCATAGAATGGGGAAACTCTAGATGGATTTCAAGATCTAACTGGTTAGAATGCTGCAGTTGTGACCACCATTCCAGAAACAAGGTCTCATTCCCAAGGGAGTGACATTTTACTGTTTCAGTTTTGAATGCAAACAACCACCTCAAAACAGTTTGCTTTTCACCATACCTGTACTTTTCCAATAGGACAACTTTTTGGTTAGGTTTCCCATCCAGTAATGCCACTTTCAAGCAGTAATCGCAATGTTCTCACTCACAAATAATCATCACTAATCACAATGTGATACAGATAAGTAACAATATAGGACCACACAAATACAACTTCAGAAGCTTAGACATTTCGAAGCTCTTGACTGTTTTGTCTTTCTTTTTTTCAACAAATATTTATTGAAAGCGTAGAATGTATTGGCCATTTCTTGGTGTTCGGACTTCAGCTTGGAAGAAGACAAGGTTGTGCCCTGGGAGCATTTAGACTGGGGTGGGTGGAGAGTGTTGGGAAGTAAGGGCTGTGAAGAGAGGAAAAGGTATGAAGAGAAGGTAGAGAAAGGCTAAGGTGATAGGAGATGGGGTATGATTTTAGGTAGAGGGATTTGGTCCTCTCCGGGGAGGTGGCATTTAAAAAGAGACCGAATAAGGTGAGGGTATGTTGTGAGATGGTCTCCAGCAGGGGGGAGAGAAAATGTGTGTTTTCTTTCAAGTTCTCATAGTGGCTGTCAGCAAGCTCTTTCTCCCCCTATCCTACATACAGTGGTTGCATAAGGACAGGAAATCTACTTTAAGAAATCCTATTAAGACAAGAGAAGGATGAGCACGCAGCTGCCTATTCACTGTGATTTTGACTCCCAGCTGAGCAAGAATTATGGAGAGGCTCTGCTCCAACAGTGGAGGAAATGCCTTGGTCGGACAGTCAGGTCATCTCTGTTTCTTCAACCATGTCCATTCGTCTTCCATCGCCACATGAGAAGGGGCTGTTGGAGTGTGTCTTCTTTCGAGGCTATACATCCTTCACAGCTCTTTGTCTGCTGGTACAAACTTTCAGGTCTGAGTGTTGCTTTGAGGGGCTAACAGAGAGAGATATTTGCAGGCCAGACTCATGATTTCCTTGGCTACCAGATTTCTTTAAAACCCCAATAGACGTCTGATCCAATCGTTTCTAGTCAGTTCCTTGTACCAATACCCATAACCAAAATCTTTTCGACTCCTAGTTCTTAAGCCTGCTTTATTTCTTTGCTTCCTTTTATCCATACCGTACTCTTTCATCTTAATGGAGGCCACCTTGAAGCTAGGCAAAATAGGGTTGTTTGGAAGGGCAACATCCTGACTCTGATCCTTGCCACAAGGCTTAGATCCCTTTATTGATATTAATGTTTGGGGCGTCAAAGCTGTTGTCTTTTTCAATCCTAGGAGGCCCCAAATTTCTGGACATTCTCATTGCTTTCTATTCCTGATTGCAAAGCAGGCAGTTTCTGGCCGAGCTTATCTCCTTTTTAATGTCAAAGCAACAAGGAGCAGTGAGATATACTAACATTTTCATTTTTTACAAAGATATTCCCTAATGTTGTGTCCTTCACATGATCATCAGTAATGAGTTTGTGAAATAGCGTGTCTAGGGCTTTTCCAGCCCCCACACGTTCTAGATACACTGCAGAACACATCATCCTTTCAAAGAGTAAATAATTCTGATATTCCTTAAACTCTTCTATATATCTAAAGATGAGTGCTTATAATTATTCCCAAGATGTCATTGTTATTTAAGTCTGGGGAAAAAATAGCTTTCTCACAAGTGCCCAAACATACACACATATACACAGCTCATCTCTGATACAAATATAAATGCAAAAAGCCCTAAATAAAGGATTAGAACTCTAATCTATCAACATACAGAAGAATCCATTGTAATCAAGTTGATAGAAAACGTCTATGCGGGTAAAGGGTTAACAAAATCCTAGCCCCTCCTGCATGAGAATTTGACCTTATGTTAACTTTCTAGCTCGGTTCCCCTGGCAACCTGATAAGGTGGTTTGTGAACAATGTTGCTATGTTGCTGGTAAAAATGGACCCCTGGCTGATCAATTGCATTAAGACAGAATAAAGTCTACCGATTGGAAAGCATAGCGTTGGACAAACCTGAGTTCAGTGACCCTTCTAACTGAGTGTGTCCCTTGCAGAGGCCTTGGACACTGCCAAGAAGACACTGGCTCTGGAGGGGCATGAGGCTGCTGAGCCTGAGCAGTTTCCCATCTGGGTAAAGTGTTTTTCATCATGCCCCTGGGCCCTTCTGCTGTGTGAGAAGCTCACTGTAAAGAAGCCCTTGATGCCACCATCCAGGCAAACCGTGGTCCCTGTCCCTTACTCTGAGTATGTGAATGCCAAATGTGACCATTACCGTATTGCGAGCCTAAACATTCTGACTCTTTATTTAAATCTAAGAAGACCTGAGGTGGCTGCAGATTCCACGATCAGTGCTATTGATTCCTGATTTAAAAAAAAAACAAAACCATTAATAAAATAATAAAAACTAGAAGATTAATGTAGAATGTGAATACTGGGAAGATTCTTATTCCTGTTGGTACTGAGATGTAAATGCCCTTATCACCACTTTCATAATGTTCTAAAAACAGGATTTGAGGCAGTCAGACAAGGAAAAACTTGAATTATTGTAAGCAAGAGGCCAAGTTCTTATTAAGATGATATGATTAGGCAGCTAGAAGAACCAGATAGTCTTTAAAAAATTTATTGGAGAAAAATAAGACTATTCAGTAAGATAGTTACAAAAATGGCGATTTAAATATATAAACACACATGTATGTGAAAAGTTGATATGTAATTCAAAAATTATCAGTTTAAAAGATGGAATTCTGAAATTTTATGCTAGCCTTCTCTTTACAAACGGGAGGCATTGGTGTCTCATCTAATGTAGCACACGTGAGCGACCAACAAGCTTCAGGCACAGCTATTCCTGTCGGCGTTTCTCATCCCCCTTCAGATAATCCTGCCAAAGACAATGGAAGATTTTATTTGATAGGCCTTTCACTCTATTTTAATATCACTGGAAGAATTGAAATAGACACATATGGCTGACAAAATTAGAACGCAGTTCTAATAGTTAATCATATTTTGGTCTTCTACTTTTCTGTTCTTTTGAAATTGTATCTTAGTGATTTGATACAAATTATAAAGCAATTTGGAGTCCTGTTTTTATATAGAAACATGGAAAGGTTGGGCACCTGGGTGGCGCTGTGGGTTAGTTTTGTCTGAGGTCGTGAGCTCAGGGTCATGAGATTGAGCCCCATATGGGGCTCTGTGCTCTGTGCTGAGTCTACTTAAGATTGTCTCACTTTTACCCTTCTCCACCTCTGTTCTCTCTCTAAAATAAATATATAAATATTTTTTTAAAATGGAAAGGCTCTCTTATGTTGACATTGAATTTTTAGGATCAGTTAACCCGGAATGGTAACACTTCTCTAGCACATCACCTCCAGTATCTTTGGCCTAATAAAATAATTATTCCTTTCATTAGTGCACAATTAAATGCAGGTCAGACAGTCTCCTAAGTGCTCCTTAGTGGCAAGTCAGGGATCAGGGCTCCTTCCATCCTGTGGTTGTCTTCCTAGAGTTCTCCTCACCTAGGCGCATGGATAAAAGGGAGGGCAGGCAAGCAAGCACTTGCTTGTGGCTTGTGGGGTGTGTGGCATTCTGTTGGTCACTACTTTGTCACATGGCTCCAACATAGCTGCAAGTAAAATTGAAAAATGTGTTTTTCCAGTATGCCACAGAGGAAAATGAACATTTTAAATTGAATACCTAATCTTGTCTTTGTCCTGGCCTCAAGAAGCTAGTGAACTTGGTATTTAATTACTGCCAGAAAGAAAGCTTAACATTGATCTTAACAATACTAAAAAAATCATTATCTTTGAAAACCATTCCCTGAAATTCATTTAATCAGTGTTTTCATCATACAACAAGTCAATATATTTGGGATCCTGAATATATAATTTACCTGATTAAATTAGGTAAATTGTATCAAGTACCTTGCCCAGTACATAGTATAAGTAGTACAAGCTCGAAGGTATTGGCCACCTCAAAGAAAGGTTTTACTGATGAGAATGAAATATTTCACTGTAAGATTTTTCTATGTCCAAGGCAGGCAACTGGAAACATTTACATTAACATTTTCCATGCCTAAACCAACTCTGACTTTCTGTTTTGTGAATGTCTAATCCCAACTGAGCTTTTATCAAAGTATTTGAGCAAATTCAAAGTTGCCTAAATATTCTTGCATCCCACTGCCACATGGGGGAAGTACTAGTTAACATTTTCACATTTCATAATAAATGATCAATCTCCTGGTCCCTAAACATGGATCTCTTTGTTCTCAAACAACACAGGAGGCCAGTTCTTTAGGTGAAGTTTTAGTGCTTATAAAAGTCCTTGCTAAAATAAATGATATTTATGGAAGGCAGTCTAGATAGGGGATGTGCTGTACACGACTGTGGAATTCCCAAATATCAACCTTGGGTCAAGTTAGTGTCTTGGAACTTAACTTAGAACCTGGAAGACTTTTCTCTTACTCAATTGAACTTTCATCTTTTATGAGTTTATTTCAAAATATAATTAAATAAGATCTGCAACTATACCTTCTGGAAGATTCTAGTGGATATTATCTGATGTATCTATCTCAATCCTATAAGGTAACTAGTTTCTTACAGAATTTAGGGCCAAAAATGGTGTCATCTCTTAGAAAATTTTATTTATTTAACAGCAAGAGAGACAACACAAGCAGGGGGAGCCAAATGCAGGGCTTGATCCCAGGACCCTGGGATCATGACCTGAGCCGAAGGCAGATGTTTAACAACTGAGCCATACAGGTGCCCCTCAGGTTTACCTTTTAAAAGCAGCTGCCAGAAAACTATGCAGACAGTAAAAATAAATAAATAAATAAATTTAAAAAAAAATCAGTGTTTGTTAATGAGAAGAGACTGATTTTGAGTGAGCAGAGCACAGGAGATTTTTAGGGAAAGGGAACTATTCTGTAGGACACTATAGAGGTGGGTACATGTCCTCATACGTTGTCAAAACCTATAGAATGTAAAAGGTGAAGAGTGAACCCTAGTGTTTAACTATGGCCCTGGGATATTACAGTTTGTCAATGGATGTGCATTAGTTGTAACAAATGAACCACTCTGATGGGGGATGTTGGTAATGGGAGAGCCTATGCATGTGTGAGGTCAGGTAGTATGTAAGAAATCTTTGTAACTTCCACTCAGTTTTGCTGTGAACCTGAAACTACTCTAAAAAAATAAAGTCTATTAAGTTTTTTAAAGAAGAAAGTATATATGTTTTGCCATGGATTTTCCCCAATAATTTATAGTTTGTGTGGTAGTTGTGTTTAATGTTTACTTAAAATTGTGGGCAACAATTAAAATGCTCACATAAACTTGGAAGAACACATACAAAAACTAAATATACATATTTAGTTAGTGTATGTATATATATATATGTACTCTCTCTCTATATATATATATGGGGGTCTACTTTAAAATATATACTGTCTATATATAATTATATATATATACATACACATGCATACTTGTGGCTGGTGTGTGAAGGAAAACCGTTTTGTGATTATATATATATATATATAATTTATTTATTTATTTATCTATTTATCTATTTATTTATTTATTTATTTTAACCTGGAAGCCCAGAGTTAAAATTCTACCACAAGAGTCATTTTAACTCTTAGGATGGCTTTAGCATGTATGGTCTTTTCCTGCTTTTACTGGCCCTCATTTTCCTTTTCTGTTTTATCATCTGAGACATTATGATAGAATAAAAACTAGATATGTGGTCTTCTGTGGCCCTGGTTTCTGGCACAGAGCTCCTAAAAACCCCTGCCCCTTTCCTGAATGACAAGGGTGACAGGAGCATCTTCTGTTATTCCTAATAAGCCCCCTTCGACCATAGTTGAGTTTAAGTTAAGAGCTGACTCTTGTTGCTCCCCAGAAATTTTCAGCCCCAGTCCTAGACATCTGGGAAAGGCTCCAGGGTAGGAGATTGAGTACACTCATCAGTGATCCATTTGATCAATCATGTCCATGTAAGGAAGCTTCCATAAAAACCCTAAAGGACAGGATCTGGAGAGAGTCCCTGTTGGCGAGCGAATCCACATGTCAGGAGGGTGGCAACCTGGAGAGGGCGTCCCTTCCCACGTGTGGCCCTTTCCATCTGGTCTTTCCTTAGTTGTATCCCTCACAATAAACTGGTAAGAATGTTTTCCTGAGTCCTGTGAGCCATTCCAGCAAAGTATTAACCGTGATCAGAGAGTTATGGGAACCTCTGATTTACAGCTGGTCAGTCACAAGTATCAGTGACAATCTGGATTTTTGACTGGTGTCTGAAGGGGAGCAGTCTTGGGACCAAGCCCTTAACCTGCAGGGTCTACTCTAATTCTGGGCAGTTGGTGTTATAATGAATTAAATTGTAGGATACCCAATTGGTGTCTACAGAGAACTGGAGAATTAGTTGATATGGAAAACCCACACATTTGCTATCAGAAGTATTGTTAAGTAGGAAGAAATCGTTTTCTTTTATTACCCTTATTTCATGCTGTCATTTCTCTCATTCTTTTTTTTAAGATTTTATTTATTTATTTGACAGAGAGAGATCACAAGTAGGCAGAGAGGCAGGCAGAGAGAGAGGAGGAAGCCAGCTCCCCCAAGGGGCAGAGAGCCGGATGCGGGCCTCGATCCCAGGACCCTAAGATCGTGACCTGAGCCTAAGGCAGAGGCTTTAACCCACTGAGCCACCCATGCCCCTCATGCTGTCATTTCATTTTTTTTTTTTAAGATTTTATTTATTTGACAGAGAGAAACACAGCCAGAGGGGGAACACAAGCAGGGAGAGTGAGAGAGGGAGAAGCAGGCTTCCCGCCGAGCAGGGAGCCCGATGTGGGACCCGATCCGGGGTCTCCGGGATCATGACCCAAGCCAAAGGCAGTCAGTTAACCCACTGAGCCACCCAGGCCCCTCATGCTGTCATTTCTTAAGGCTTTTCTCGGAGTCCATTTTGGAAAGAAGGAGCACTAAAATTTTAATAAATAAAAAGACAAAAATATAGTCTCCCAACTTTTAACATTTAGGCTTGATCTAAAAGCTGTAGCTTAGTTGTTTGTTGCTTTAGTATTTCCCATAAAAGTTTTTTTTTCTGCTTCTGACACTGAGTTCTATTCTCTAGAACATCTTTAAAACTCTAATTTTACTATCTTCCCTACATATAGGGAAACTTTATATTTACTTTTGCCCTCTCTGTTTAAACAATAAAATCTGTCTCAGATAGATTATTTTCTTCCTAAATGGGGATGTAAAATGCAATTCCAAGACCTCACAACTCTTTGTTGGAAAGCTCTTTATGCGTAACTTTGTACTTGTTCTGTTCCAGGTGGCAAAAAAGGAAATATTATACTATATACATCTCAAGCTATATGGTTTATTGAATGAGCAAGGTCTTACTCTCCAGTGTAAATAAGCTGAAATGTAAAATTAATTGAAATCAAATAATTGAAGGATACTGGTAGATGAATGTTTTTAATTACAGAGTGTCTCCAACTCTGGTAAATGTGCATATTAACTACAATTAATCTGCAAAATAATCCACCAAAGAAATCAAAGCATTTTAGAGATATTGTCTCATTTTTCTTAATGCAAGTCTAGGAATACCATATGAATTGGAAAAACTTTAACTAAAGAAAAATTAATGCAGGATAGCACTTAAGGTCAGACTTCTGATTTAATTCCACTCTGATAAATATTAGTTGAGCTCTGACCGAAACTCCTGAACCTCAGTTTCCTTTTATTATACAGGAATACTCATGTATTATGTATATGTAATTTTCTATGTATTATATTATTTGACATCATTGGAAACCATGTAGGCTGGAAAGAAACTACTCTTCTCCTGGCTAATTATTAGAGATAGCCAGCCACCCCCCAGCCTCCCAGCATGACTTTGATGTGCAAACTAACCAACCTAGAAGCACGCTCTCTTATCTGGCCTACGCATCCCAGAAATTATATTACTCTGTCTCATCCCGGGACCAGGTGACAGGCAACTAGGGACCAGCCCTATAGACCAAAACCCACCGGAATTATTCAAACTAGTTAATCATTACCCTGTCCTTCCTTGCCTTTCCCATAGAAATTCCAATAAAGGCCAAAGCCTAAGTGTTCCTTCCCACTCCCATCTTCTGTCTCCTGACCTCCCCGGTGTTTTCCATGTGGCCCCACATTGCATCCTCCTGTCTCTAGGACCGTGTCTCAAGAAAACTTTTTTTTTTTGCCTGACCCTCTCTTCTGTATCCTCTTGTGGCCATACTGGACTGATTTTCTCATAAAGAATATAAAACAGCAACATGTGCCTTGCAGTTACTATGAAAATGCAATGAGTTAAAATATTATGCCATCATTACAGTGCTTGGTACAGAGAAAACATTCAAGTAATGGTGGTTGTTAGGAAAAGAAAGTCTAACACAGGATGCGTAACCCCAACATTGATGATCCGATCACACTCCATGCTCTAGTGTATCTGAACATAAAGCTATGGAGTGTCTGTACCTTTATTATTATTATTATTATTATTATTATTATTATTATTATGTTCAGTTAACCACTATCTACTACATCATTAGTGCCCGCACCTCTCTCTCTTTCCACAGCATCTGCATAGAAAGGAATGCTGAAACATTTCTGCATTCTTATGAGCATGTCTTTTTTTGCCACAGGGATTTCCTGTTTCTGACTGTGACAGAGGCTGGATGCAGAGGTTCCTGTCTTTCAACAACAGGTATGAATTTTGCCAACAGAATAGCCAATTTAAGCTTCCAGAGAGGGAGGGATTCACCTGGACTAGAGACATAAGGAGTTTGTTATTTTTAATGGAATAAAGATGAAAGTGATACTACCAACTCAGAAGAAGGAAAAGAAAGCCCTGACTGGACTTGATAATCTAGGTTCAGTTTCTAGGAGTTGTGCCAAAGCCTCCCTACCAGGCAGGAGATGTCCTCTTAGCTCATGTCAACCCTTGGTGCGATCAGCTCAAATTTCTTTATAGACAAGAAGAGAGACTTATTTTGTCCAATAAATAATTTAACAGGTTACCTATTGTACGACTCTTATGTGTATTGCACTGTGTTCCATCTAAGTCCTATCCAACCTTGCCAGCTTCATCCCTTGTTCTCATTTAGTTGGTTTTTCCTAAAAACAACAGCAGCAATACCTAAGACAGGTTATTGTCACCAGGCTGTTGTTATATTTATGGTAGTGAATCAATCTTGTTTTTAACTCCTCAAAAGTAATGCTGGGATTATGAGCTAGAAAAAGGACATTAAAACCTAGAAGTTCAGGAAAAATGGCTCCCAAGGACTTGAGTAACATCCTGGAAACTGAAGGGAATCCCAGAGAGCATCCCTCAAGGAATTTGTGATGTGATTTATAATATAAAATAACATATATAATAATCACTGGATTTACCATCTGTGGTAAACATTTGGATCTCCTTAAGGATGTTTCCAATTTTTTTCCATTGACCCACCCATGTCTTTAAAACCCATTTTCTCCAAGAAGCTCTGTTTGGCAGGCTGTTTGTAACTCTAGCACTTGTTTTCTAAGAAATCTGCCTGCTGTTTGAAATCTGAAGAATGAAGCCAATATATAATGAAAATATAAGCAAGAGTTCTGCTCCTAGTGATGGTGGACTAAGATGTTTGAACCAACCTTCTCTTTGAGAACTAGAAAAGCTATCTTGGTGGTTAGGAACCAAGTTTGTCGGGTCTGGATATGGGAACACAAGGAAGTCCAAAAACATGAGCCTGAACTTGCACTGTTCTTCTTCTTCAGGTGACTACCAATTCTAAAAGTGGGAGCTGAATGTGGGGTACTGAGTGGACTTTCAACGGATACATGGTCAGTGAAGGGGAAGGAAAATTAGAATTCAGAACGTGCCAAGCTGGGACTTGGTAAACTACCTGGGTGTTTAGCTGGAATCCTGAAGGCGTATACCCCAGGAGGAGGAGGACCATGGATACAGAGCAGTACTCTCAAGGAGCAGAATTGTATTGATTAGATGATCTAAGTCGGCTCATGTTGTTCCCTGCTGTTTACCCCAGGCCAAATAAACCCTCTCTGGAGGAAGATAACATCATCTATGGCCACAAATTATCACTGAATGTTTTATATCAAAGCCTGGCAATCAATTAAAATGTATCAAGCACATGAGATGAGACAGAAAGAAAAACAGGACAATAGAAACAGATTCACAGGGAATATAGAGATTTTGTTGAATTCTATTTTATACTAGTCTACTGAATATAGAATTTTTAAAAGTTGTGAGGAATACATTTAAGAAATTAAAAAATGAGAATTTCGGCAGAGAAGAGGAAATGAAAATATAATTTAAAAAATAGGGGTTCTTGGGTAGCTCAGTCAGTTAGGCAGCTGCCTTTGGCTCAGGTCATGATCCCAGGGTCCTGGATCTAGCCCCACATTAGCTCAATGGGGAGTCTGCTTCTCTCTTTCCCTCTGCCTCTCCCCCTGGCTGTGCACGCATGCTCTCACTCTCTCTCTCTCAAATAAATAAAATCTTAAAAAAATAAAATCTTAAAAAAAAGAAATAAAAAAGAAATTCTAAGAATTTCTGGAATTCTGAAAAAAAATAACTGATGTTAAGAATTGAATGAATGGGTTTAATAACAGATTTGGCTCAGCTGGAAAAGTATCAGATAAGTCAGAAGAAAATATTTAGATTGACTCACAGATAGCAAAAGGATGGAAAACACACAAAAGAGTAAGAGGTATATGGGATGGGTGAAAATGCCGAATATGTATGTAATTGTAACCGTAGAAGAGGAGAGAGATCAGGACAGAGAGACCAGGGCAGAATAAATTATGAACAGATAATGGCTGAGAATTTCCCAAAATTGTTAAAAAGTATCAAGCCACAGATTTAAAAAGCATCATGAACCCCAAGCAGGGTGTATATAAAGAAAACCATACCCAGACAATACTGGAAAAAGCCAAGGACAAAAATCTTAGAGCAGGCAAAAGAAAAAAAAAAGATATAAAAATTCATTGACTATTTCCTTTCCTAGGTGCCCTTTCTGAGAACAGTTTTGTGTGAGAGCCTATGTGGAACATAGGCAAAGTGCACCATATATATAATGCTTACATATATAATGCATACAACTTTGAGCATTCACGATGTGGTAAGCCTTATTATTAGACCCAAGTTTAGATAAGCAAACCAAGGCCTGCAGAAGTTAAGTAATTTTGCTAAGGTCATGAGGCTAGTACAAAGTAAAATGTGGCTTCATGGTCCTTCCTTCTAACCCCCTGGCTTATGTCACTCCGGGGAAATAGTAAACTCCTCCATAGGAGGATCATGGCTCAACTTTCTGTTATCTTTCCCACTGCCCGGCCTTAAATGCGTCAGAGCCAATGACTTGCTCAAATATCACTAATAACAACAAAGCTAGCTATACCAGCAGCCTTTATTGAGCAGGTACATTATACCAGGACTCATTTCATTCTCACATCCTTCTACTTAATACTAAGTAGGTACTAGTATCATCCGCTTTACATATTAAAACACTGAGGCACAGAGAGGTTAAGTAACTTGCAAGTTCACACAGCTATTAAGCAGCACAGCTCGAATCTAAAACTAGACAGTCTGGTTTTAGGGTATGTTTGTCATCATCACACTTAGGGCTCTTGCTATACTAATGTTCATTGACAAGAGCAGCAGAGGGAGAGAGTGCGATCTGTGTCCACCAGGACAAGATTTGGAAGCATCCTAATTATGACTATCAAAATAGCACACACTTTGTTCTTGAAAGATCATATTTGTAGGGGCGCCTGGGTGGCTCAGTGGGTTAAAGCCTCTGCCTTCGGCTCAGGTCGTGATCTCAGGATCCTGGGATCAAGGCTCATATCGGGCTCTCTGCTCAGCAGGGAGCCTGCTTCCTCCTCTCTCTCTGCCTGCCTCTCTGCCTGCTTGTGGTCTCTCTCTCTGTCAAATAAATAAATAAAATCTTAATAAAAAAAAAAGAAAGAAAGACCATATTTGTAGAAGATGCTAAGAAAAGGCAAATGATTACATAGGAAATTTCAAGCTATCCACTTGGCTGAAGAACAGTCTTCAGAATCTGTGTCATCATGTGCATTTTCCCCACAGAATGAGTTGGTTTTTTTTCCTTTTAAGATTTTATTTATTTATTTGAGAGAGTGCAAGCATGAGCAGGAGGAGGGGCAGAAGGAGAGGGAGAGAATCTTGAGCAGACTCCACGCTGAGCATAGAGCCCAAGGCAGGGCTAGATCTTAAGGTCCCGAGATCATGACCTGAGCCAAAATCAAGAGTCAAACGCTTATCCCAACCACCCAGGCACCCCCGCAGAGTGAAATCTTTTTTTTCAAGTTATGGGTAATTTATGCTATGACTTTTAACAACTCACTGGATATTTGAAAATGAACATATTTTACAATTATAATCAAAATATATTTAAACGTGGATATTTATGTTTGAGCTTTACTACCTTTGGCTGTTAGCATAGCTAACTCTTTTTTTTTTTTTTTTTTTTTAAGATTTTATTTATTTGACAGAGAGAAACACAGCCAGAGAGGGAACACAAGCAGGGGGAGTGAGAGAGGGAGAAGCAGGCTTCCTGCCGAGCAGGGAGCCCAATATGGGTCTCTGGGATTGTGACCTGAGCCGAAGGCAGTCGCTTAACCAACTGAGCCACCCAGGCACCCCGGCATAGTGAACTCTTAACTCACCTACTTAACACAATTATTTTTATTACATATTTTTTATTCTCCTATTTTTTTTTAATATTCCCAACTTCATTTTACTTTGACTTTATCCCTTAGGTTAAAGAGTAAATGAACTGACTTCGTATCAGAAATTTTGTTTGTTGGGTCCCAGGTAACTTGAAGCTTGACACAAATCCTAAAGCCACCCAGAGCTTGTTTAGCAATGTTTAAAAGGAGAAAATCATGGAGGAAAGAATAGAACTACTGCTTGGGGTAGATAGTAAATGTTATCAGATGTCAGGAAGAAGGCAGAGCTGTTCAATGGCTACCCTTCTTTTTTATCAAGGAAGATGAAGCACCTTCACATTGTAAAGAATAAGGCAAAAGGAAAGTGAGTCATAAATTTTACAGCTCACTCTCCACAAAGGAATTGAATGACGAAGTATGATGGTCTTTCTTTAAGGCGGTGTATATCTGATTCAACAATGTAATTAACATCAAGTGTGAAAGTCGGTCTTCTCAGAAGAATGAATCCACAAATCTTGGGCAGAAGGATCAGGGAAGATGCCATTATCAAATACTCCCATGCTGTGAATGGAGTGAGACGTGGAGGATGCCTACATGAAATTCCTCATTCTGCCTTAGCGCTCATTTGGTTGCAGGGAACAGAATCGCACTCTGGCGACTTCATGTAAAGAGGCTGTATTAGACAGCAGCTCCTCATGGAATTCAAAGGAGGAAGGACAGCCGAGCCCCAGGGGAGTTAGACTTGGACACTGGAGAGTCCTCAGGAGCCAAGCAGCTTTGTTTCTCTAGCTGCCTCATGCTTTCCGGGTTTCCCTGGTCCCCGCCCAGCAGACGGGCTCTGGGCAATCTCCTCACGTGCCTGGCGCTCAGGCATGGCCGTGGTCTCTCATTCAACAGGACCGCGCAGCTTCGGTGACTGCCACCACCTGACTCTCAGCCTGTGTCTCAGTGCCAGTTGTCAAGAGAAGAGTCATCAAACTGGTTTGGTTCATGAGTCAGGTGTCAGCTTTTTTTCTATGAGGGTTGGATTTATTTGGTATAAATGTGGGAAGACAGGCTCACACCTGGTGCTCCAGTTGGGAGACCAAAAGGGTTTTCCTTCCTTCCTTCCTTCCTTCCTTCCTTCCTTCCTTCCTTCCTTCCTTCCTTCCTTCCCTCCTTCCTTCCTTCCATTTTTTTAAAGATTTTATTTATTTATTTGACAGACATAGAGAGATCACAAGTAGGCAGAGAGGCAGGCAGAGAGAGAGGAGGTAGCCGGCTCCCCCAAGGGGCAGAGAGCCCAATGCGGGCCTCCATCCCAGGACCTGAGATCATGACCTGAGCCAAAGGCAGAGGCTTTAACGCACTGAGCCACCCAGGCACCCTGGAGAGGGTTTTTCTTAAAGAAGAGATTGGGCTTACAAAATCTCAAATGGTGTCTCTAATGTCTGTGATAAGATCCAGGGCTTCAGTGTCCTGGGATCTTCCCAGTGTGTGAAATAATTACCAAAAATAACTCCAAATATTGGGACTGGCTTTGGGAAAAAGCCATTAGGAGGGAAGAATGGACATTTAGCATATATGTAAATTATACTGACTGAATGAGGTTTAAGCTCATTCTCCATCCATGAAATGAAATTCTAAAATGGAAATAAAAATTTAGTGATCTATTTGAACATTAACCAGTTTTTAGGGCAAACACCAATAAAGTGGTATATCTGAGATCAACATAATGTGTGATACATTAGGCAGAGATATTCAGTTCCAGTGCACACAATAAATGATTATCAATACACAATTTGGAAGTAAACTTCCTCTTTATTGTGCTATAGCTTGACTGAGACAATGGGAAAAAAAATCAGGAAGGTCAGCAGAAAGTACCATTTTCAGCTGTCCTTGGACACCTTCACCTAACAGTTCACTTCTAAATCAGAGCAGGGCCCAGATTAAGATGTTCCTGGAGAGATGGCTTCTGCTGCCACCATCTTCTCAAACAGGATGAGAGCTCAGAGTCAAAGCCTAGCCCCACCCAGACTTGGGGGCCAGACACCAGAAACCTCAAGGAATGTAATCAACTGGTTTGACTCTCAACTTTTCATCTTTTTAAGATGAGAGTTTATTTCTGACAGTGGAATAGTTTAATGGCACAATGTTCTCGTTTTTAAAAAACTTTTTAAAAAAGATTTTATTTATTTATTTGACAGAGAGAGAGATCACAAGCAGGCAGAGAGGCAGGCAGAGAGAGAAGAGGAAGCAGGCTCTCTGCTGAGCAGAGAGCCTGATGTGGGCCTCGATCCCAGGACCCTGAGATCATGACCTGAGCCGAAGGCAGAGGCTTTAACCCACTGAGCCAACCAGGTGCCCCAATATTCTCACTTTTATAAAATAGTGAATTATTCTTAACAGTTATCTTCTCAGTGAAAATGTAGGATATGCAACATTTTAAATATTAAAATGTTTACCTCCATTTTAAGAATAAATGATTGTTAATTGTATTCAAGCAAAATAATCATTTGTTTGACACTATAGTTGCAAAAATTTTTGGAGGGTTTCAAAATCTGGATTTTTTTTCAATTTTTCAGATATTAAAAATGAGAATTTAATTTTTGTCTATCATTTTGATTTTGCATTTTGTTTGAAGCATGCATATTGATTATTTTTCTTTTGCAATCCAGTTTCTGTGTTATTTGTTCACTGCATTGTTCTAAGTTTGAATCTTTTAGTATTAAACTTTTGTGTATAACTGCTGGTTATCGTTTTTGGCCGAAAGCTAAAAAAATGTTCTATCTTTTCTATGGTTCTAACACTTCAAGAACTCTTATTTTAAATCCAACTATAGTTTTTGGTGTTTTCCCAGAGGAGAAAGAAAATGCATGTGCAATTGATTAGATATTAACACTTGGCAGACACTTAATCCTTGGCCTTCATTTGCAGAGAGGTAAAGGAAGACAGACAACTAAGCAGAATTTTTCAGCTGCTTTTCCAGGAAAAACAACAGCTCTGGTAGGTCAGGATTATTCCTGGTTTTCAGATAAGGAACCTGAGAGCTAGAGAGGTTAAGTACGTCACCAGAGGTCACACAGCTAGTAAGTGGCAGAGTCTGGTTTCTAATTCAGGGATGTCTGATTCCAAAACCATGTTCTGTCTGTTGCATTCTTGGACATGATGGTTTCACAAGACTATAGATTCACAGCACATACTGTTAGGGCAGAAGAAATGCATGTTTGAATTCATTAGAGTGCAGTTCAGTTTAAAAATTCTCTTTTGAGAGTTTGTGCTTGTGGCGGCATGCTGGGGTGGTAGGAAAGTCATAATCTCACCTCATCACTACAAAATTACACTCTGTGACCTATGACAACCCTACCTTCCCCCATAAAAGAGGAGAAAGTAGCTGATAATATATTGGCTATAGAGCCTAGTGCAGAAAACTCTCATTAGGTTTGAATTACGGCTGGAGTAGACCACAGACACTGTAGTGTGATTACGTGAAAATAGTGAATGACATAAAAGATATTCTACTTCTGAGTGTTCTAAGGTTGATGGTGTTAAAGTTATGGTTAAAGGAACATTGTGTTATGCTTTGGGATTCTGGAGATGTTCTTACCAGGGAAAGACCTCATAGTCATTTACCCTAAGTCGAGTGGGTAAAGACTAAGGGCTAAGAGAAAGAGATAGGTCACAGAATCTTCTAGAAGTTAGAGTCAGGGATGGAACTAGTTAGAATGAGGATGTTGTTACGACCTCTCAACCAAAATGAAACAGACATGACAACTGGAATAGTATTTTAGCCCCGGGGGCTAGTGCCAGGAGACAGTTTATGCAGAGCACTGCCTACGGAGCTCTCGCGCTTGGGACTTGGGTTCATATTCCTGATCTCCTATCGGGTCCTAGCTCTCAGATCCTCAGTTCTCCTCCTCCTCTGAATGAATCCCCCAGAGGGAGAGCACGTACATGGCTGCTTTTATTAGAACGCAAAAGCAGAGACGACACCAACACTGATGTAGAAGCCATGTGGAGTTCAAACCTGTTTTTGCCTTCCATGTTGAAAAAATATTTTAATTTTATAATTTTATGTTTGTGATTTTCAGACATGAGGGTACCTAAATGAATTAATAAAGCAAATGTTGTAAATAGATTCATGGTTATTCTGCCTATATCCCAGAAGTCAATATGTACAAGTGGGACAAACAAAACAGTGAGAGAAGGAATATCTCATGGAAAAATTGGAAATCCTATTGTTTGTCACCAGATGATTGATTTTTGGATCTTTCCATTTGTTCAAATGTTTGTTTCTCTTTCTCAGTAAATCTTAAATAGGGTAATATGATGACAAAGTTCTTCAAGTAAGAGTAATGTAACGGCTCTCTGTACATGCCCTGGAGAAGTAAAGATCAGGAAAGGAGGATATTGTAGTCATGATGGTACAAGGAACTGACAGAGTAGTGAGATTTTTAAGAACTTCAAGGAAAATTCACCAGGTCTTAACTTATAAGCACATGAAGTAAATTCAATCCTGAATTGAAGGACCATTACGTGGGAAGGTTCATAGTAGTGGCGGTATTAAGCCTTCGCTCTACTTCTCTTGATCCTGATTCTTCACCCTGTATCCACCTAAGTACTGATGATGAGGTCAGGGATGCCAGCTTTTTGTGGTGCAATAGTCTGTCATTTCTCCAAGCAGTTGTGTTTGAGAATCAACTTCTGTCCAATTGCTGTAAGTTCACTTTGTCGACATGAGAAGCCCGAGACGTAAGAGCCTTGAGGAGACATGGAAAGGAAGTAATGGATTCCCTGGAAAACTTAGTCCCTAGAAATCCTGCACAAGCACATTCCAAATGGGGATTATAACCTCTCTTAAAGACCAATAGTGGTTAAATTGATGAGAACAAATACAAAGGTCCTTTCTTGGAGAAGTCTGGTGAGCATGTTAGCTAACATTCCCTGATGCTTCAGCCCTTCTTCCTCACCCAGGTCAACATATCTATCTACCTGGTATAAATATCGGCTGGCTCATATTGGCTCCAGCTAGTGGATGCAACTCTTCATTTGCACTCTTACATCATAAAGAAACCACTGGGACCTGAGGTAAATCACAATAGACACACAAACTTAAACTAGTGAGGTTCCTCTTGCACTGCATCGTTTGGGAGATATACATATGCTTACAAAGCATTTGGAAAGAAGAAAAATTTGATAGTAAAATTCAGATTAGCTCAAATATTCCAAGTGAGGATATATATGCATAATGTTGGTGCAGAGAGTGCCTGAGTAAAACCCCATGTGGGCTAAGGAGTAAAGGTGCTATTTGAAACATTATGACTCTCAGTTTTCCCTAGATTAATGTACCAGTGGTTCAGAAATGCATATGAAGAATATTTACTTTGTTGCTTTATAATTTTAAAAGGATTGCCTGGGTGGCTCAGTTGGTTAAGCGGCCAACTCTTGATTTTGGCTCAGGTCCTGATCCCAGTGTCCTGGGATCGAGACCCACACTGGGTTTAGTGCTCAGCGGGGAGTCTGCTTGAGCTTCTTGCTCTCCCTCTCCCTCTGATCCTCCTCCTCCTCTCTCTCTCATAAATAAATATATCTTTATGGAAAATAAAAAAATAAAATAAAATAAATGTATTGCCCACACATGGTAAAACAAATTAAAGCAGCACATAATATGTAATTAACAGTTAGCCTCTGTTTTCCCTTCCTGTACCTTCTATCCCACTCCCCAGAAGTAGCACTATCTGTAAATACATCTTGGATGCTTTGGATGCAAGTCACCAAACCCCCTACTAATCCTGGCTGAGGTCCTTGAAGGAGGACGGCATCTCAGAGGTGGCTGTAATTTGTGGCACAATCAAGGAGCTACTCTTCATCCACAGTATCACACCTCATTGTCACAATGTTGCTAATGTGGCTCTAGGCAGTACCTTTTTAAAAGAAAGGCTCTTAAGCAGGAAGGAAAGGGGTACAAGCAGAGAGAGCTTTCTCCTCACACACATCTTTGTTTTCTGAGGAGGAAAATTCTTCTAGAAGTCCCAAGGAGACTTGTGTTTATCTTTCATTATCCAGGCAAAAACTGAGTCACTCGCCTATCCCTAGACCACCAGAAGCAAAAGAAAATGAGATTGCCGTGGCTGGTTTAAGGGAATCAGGACTCACCCCCTGGGACCAGGAACAAGGCTTCCTGAGAAAAACTAGCTTTCTGTTGGCAAGAAAGAGAGAGAATGGGGACTGGGACTGGAGGTTCCCACTGGTGACCACCAAAATGAAAATGATTAACTATGTCTTAATATCTGCCCAGAAATTTTCTATATATGTTTAAGTAAATTTTTTTCATTTATTTGAGAGAGAGAGAGAGAGAGATGGTGAGATGAGAGCACCAGCAGAGGAGAGAGGGAGAAGCAGGTTCCCCGCTACACAGGGAGCCCAACAGGAGGCTCAGTCCCAGGGTCCTGGGATCATGACCTGCACGGAAGGCAGAAGCTTAACTGAATAAGCCACCCAGGTGCCCATAAGTAATTTTTTTTTAAGTAGATATGTGAGGGAGCCTGGGTGGCTTAGTCATTGAGCATATGCCTTCAGCTCAGTTCATGATCCCAGGGTCCTAGGGTCGAGCCCCACGTTGGGCTCCCTGTTCTGTTGGAAACCTGCCTCTCTCTCTTCCACTCTCCCTGCTTGTGTTCCCTCAATTGCTGTCTCTCTCTCTCTCTGTCAAATAAAAAAAAAAATCTTAAAAAATATATAAATAAACTGAGAGAACTTCAAGTTTTTTCTTAAAAAAAGTAGCTATGCCATACATATGCTCATATATATGTATATATGCATATACACACAAATATTCACAAATGATACTTCCCTAAGTATCTTACTCTTTTTTTTTTTTGAGATAAATGAAGTACTCTATGCATGGTTCTTTTTTTCAAAGATTTTATTTATTTGACAGAGAGAAACACAGCCAGAGAAGGAACACAAGCAGGGGGAGTGAGAGAGGGAGAAGCAGGCTTCCTGCCTAGCAGGGAGCCCGATGTGGGACTTGATCCCGGGTCTCTGGGATCATGACCTGACCCGAAGGCAGTCGTCTAACCAACTGAGCCACCCAGGCGCCACTTTTCTGGTATTTAAAAAAAATATGCCAGCACTTTTATTTTGAGATATTGAACCCTTAAAGATATTAGTTCCATAGCTCCTTTAAAGAGAGATAAGAGTTACTGTGGTTAGCAATGAATTCCATTTAAACATAGTGAAATAATTTTGTGAATAACAGATAGGTGACTAAATGTTGACTTTCTGATGACTATCTAGCCACAAATATTTTCTAATCATGTTAATATGCAGGCAGAAGTAAAAAGGTTAGGTATTAAACATTTTTTGTGTATTTACACAAAATATCATGTTAGCAAGTGAATTTTACATTATTGACAGATAATTTTTTTGGAAGGAACAATGACTTCACTACTATTTGCCTAATTCATGATGCATGCAGAAGATGAGAGTTATTTGAGAAATTCTTATGGAGAAGGCCAAGGAAGTGCAAGTATTTGACATAACTGGTTGAAAACCTGTGGAGAGAAGGGGAGAAGAGCAGGGAAATCTCCCCAGTTATCCCTACATTGCGTCCTGACCAAAGATCGAAGGTAAGCATGCACCATAGTAAGCCCAGCTTGAGGCTGCCCTTCAGCTCAAAGAAGCTGATGTCTCATAGTCCTTAAGGCCAAGTTGCAAAATGGCTTGCCTTTAAGTAAAAAGTATCCGTAAGTACCACTTTCTCTTGTCTCATCATCTTTCCTAAAATGTGTGGGTAAGTATGAAAATACTATGATTACATATGATAAGTTATGATCTCTCAGCCTTCATGTTCTTCCATTTCCAGAACAAGTGAGTTAAAATCAGATGATGACTAAGACCTCCTTCAGGTCTGGAATTCTAAGTTTAAAAAAATCAGTGTTTCTGGAAGCAACTGATTATCAGAATCACCTGGAGGCAGTTCTAAAAATACAGATTCCTAGAACCTATCTCCAGACCTTCTGGTTCATTCATTACATAAATGATTATCGAGGGCTTATGCTACATTCTAGGGTACACGGTGACAAATGCAAGACATATTACCATTGTGCCCCAGTCACTACAGAAACCGAAATTCAACCTACTAATCTGTGTTTTAAAAAGGCTCTCCAGGCAATTCTGATAACTAGACTGTTTAGAGAAGCAATGTTTGAGACCAAATGCAAAGAAGAGACATTTCTGAGGGACCACCTTCTCTAAAACACACATATGTGTGTGTGTGTGTGTGTATAAAACATATATATATATATGAAAATAGATTGAAATGTAAATGTTAGCAAGAAGAAAACACATACTTAACAGATGTAGTTACCAGTATGCTGATGTTGGGTGAGGATATAACAAATTAACATTGATACTTGATACCTTAACTATAAACATCTGCACAAGTGAAAAAAACTAGTTTTTGTGTATTTACACAAAATATCATGTTAGCAAGTGAATTTTACATTATTGACAGATTTTTTTGGAAGGAACAATGGCCTCACTACTATTTGCCTAATTCATGATGCATGCAGAACATGAGAGTTGAGAAATTCTTATGGAGGCCTATAACTATAAACTATAAACATCTGCACAAGTGAAAAAAATAGTATTTGAGTTGAAAAGTTGAGAGTTCAAGTTCAGATTGCTTATGCAAATACGTGAGTTATTTATTTTGAATTCTTTTATTTACTTTGATATGCTCTTTAAAGAATTTTTTAAAAGATTTTATTTATTTGACAGAGAGAAACACAGCTAAGAGGGAATGCAAGCAAGAAGAGTGAGAGAGGGAGAAGCAGGCTTTGACTGAGCAGGAAGCCCAATGCACGGGGCTCCCGGAACTCCAGGATCATGACCTGAGCCAAAGGCAGAGGCTTAATGACTGAGTCACCTAGGTGCCCCTCTTCGAGGCATTTTTAAACCTCACCTACTTTAGTGTATAATAGTTTGAAACTTTAGTGTTTGACTTTATGACCAATGCTGTGATTTACAAACAGACATTCCTATGCTTGCTAAGGTTATACAACTTCATTTTCCTTTAAATAATACCAGACAGAGAATTTACTAAAATGAAATAAATGAAAGAATCCCTGCTTCCATGCCACCAAATTATAAATACAGACCATTTGATCTATATCTGGGCAGTGTAACTCTAGGAGACCATGAGGATAAATGCTAACAGAAGAGCTATGAGTAGCTAACCCTTAATTGTTAAAATTTGTAAATCAGACAAGTTTCCCCCGTCAACACCTGCATTTTCCAGTCTCTGTATTACTGAGAGTTCCTGCAGGTGATTCAAACGAAGAGACTTGACTGCAGGAGCCACAGCAGGTGTAGGCTGGGTGAAGGGAATGAAGAAGGAATGCAAGATTCTCAGAGAACAGGAAAAAGTGGGAAGTAAACAGTTTTGAGTGAAAAAGGGCAAGAGTGGGAAACCAAAACCCAGGATGAAACCATGAGGAAGAGTAAAGGCCCCTGGGAAGGAGCTGTAGTTGTTAAGGCACAGGGAGTACCAGAGTCCCCTTCCCTGAAGTGGAGGGCAGAGTATAATACCATTACCTTTTACCTTCCATTTTTCTGCACATGCTTCCCCACTGTCAGTTTCCTCCAGCCACCGGACTGAGGGAAGATGGATACGGGGTTGTGTGGACAATTGAAGGAAAACTCCCAGACTCTCTAAACTGGCAGACTCTCTAAAAAAGACTATTGGTAGTAGGTGTTTAAAACTATGCTCCTTCTTTTTTTTTTTTTTTTTTTTTTTGTAGACTCCAACCCGGCATGGAGCCCAACACAGGGCTTCAACCCACAACCCTGAGATCAACACCTGAGCTGAGATCAAGATGTAGCTGCTTCACGGACTGGACCACTCAGGTACCCCAATTCTTTATATAGAGACTATTTACTTTGTGGATCCATGACCATTTTCGAATCTAAACCCTGTTTTGTGTTGCAAACGAGTTTTTATTTTCTATGTCTTAACTGAGTTCTAGCTGCAAGAATTAACATGCTTGTTTTACCTCCTTTAATTAGTTATTATTAGTAGTAGTAAATTGTAAGCAAAGAGTCAAATCTAATACCAAAAAAAAAAAAAAGATATTTGGATTAGCTGTAAATTGCTCCTCTAGTTTAGTAAGAATAATCCCGAATTTTACTTTGGTTATTAAAATAATAGGATTAAAACTATTTCAGTTTATGTGCTGAACTTTCCCTTATTATGGGGAGTTGGTTGTATTTTACAGGACCTCTATCATCAGTGTGGGTGTGGGCCCGAGTCAACACTCACACAAAAGCTTGTCTTCTTGAATACTTGGGTAATTGAAAATGCCAAGACACATATTATAAATTCAGCAAGAACAGAGTCATATCGTTAATGCTGCTGAAAACCTGGATGAGTAATTGGCTTTGAGATGGTGCGATGAAACAGCAGCAGCTCAAATGTCATTGCCTAAAGGGGGACGACCAGTGTTAGGCTGGCTGCCGTTCATGTGATTTCACAAAAGGTTATGCAGAAGGGATGTTACCCACTTCAGGAAGCACAGATGTCATTGCCAGGACCTTGCATTCTTGGAGCACAGTGATAGAAAAAGACAAAAGGCAATTTAATCCAGAACGATAGATTGAACATCATATACATTATTTGTACATCCAGGAAGCAGAATGCCTTTCCCAGGAAATAACTTGAAAAAGGTAGCAATGGAACACTAGTATCATAAAGACATATACTAGTTACTAGTTTTCAAAGGGTGATTTAGTACAGTAGGGATTTTATAGTGGAAAAGCTACGTTTTCCAATTTTCATTTCTTTTCCTCATGTGCAAAATTCACCAAAGGTGTAAGATAGGGAATGGGCAGTAGGAAAGCCCATTCAATTCCATTCTATTTGCAAGTTACAAGTTAAGGTTAACAGTGGCTATTTGTGTATTTGCAATTTTTTTCTTTTTATTTGCAATTATTTTCAAGTAACCTAAGTAAACTTGATTGCATCATAATTTCAGCATTCACAATAGATATAAAATTTGGATACTCTGAAGATTAAGAGGAAACTGTTGATTGAAACAGAGTGAAAAATATGCTTTCCCTGTTAGGTTCCTCCTTTGCTTTATGATCCCTGGTGCCTGATAAAATCCCCAAAGAATCTAAATCTGGATATTCATTACCTAATCCGTTTTACCTGTCTTAGTGTTTCTATTCCAGCCAGTAGTAACTAACGAGCACCATGTCCTGCGGCTTGTGAGGTAGTTTATATTATGTTGTGAGAACCAAATCTTGATTCTAAGTTTACAGCAAATGTGTAAGTCTCCCATTTCTTAAAGCAGTGCTTCCATCCATCACTTCCCTCCACAAAGAACTGAATGGCTTCTCACGGCCAATAAAACTATCATAAGATAATGTATTTAAACATTCATTTGCGGTTTGGTTCTCTTCACCCCCTCCCCCACCCCACACACAGAATGAGCAAGATTTTTTTTTCTCTTTATATAAGGGTCTGTTCAGTGTCTAAAACAGAAGCAACTTGAAAACAACTATCCTTTTTGCAAGTCTGTATTCATTGTTAAAGTGAAGCTATGTATCAAAGACAAGGAGGCGAGAGAAAAGGATGACTCTGAGGAAGGCCACAGGCAAGAGAAAAATTTTCCCCTGACTGTGGAAAGTCAGTGAGTTCTTTGATCTGAGTTCAGGGGGAAGAACTGTGTAACGTGTCTAGTGGGAATGGACTTCAAGCCCTGGGGTTCCCAGGGGAGCAATGATTTAAGATGTTTCTCAATTTAAAACTGGCATCAAATTCCTTAATTACAGGTCATAGACAGTTCTGATAATATATGAATCTTCGGTGGGCAGGGTGTGTGATGCATGGTGCTGAGAATCATACTCCATTTCACACTAGCTGCTGTTTAGAATAAATTACGTATCCTCAAAGAGCTTGAGTTCATGCATCTGTAAAACAAGTGATGAATACCCCTCAGGAAAGGTTGTGAAAATAAGACATGAACAATAGGTGGCACGCAGTCAATAGAAATAAATGACTTAGAGGTAACGCCAAGTAACTCTCCACAGAGAGTTATAAAAAATTTTTCACATGCACACGCAAAATTCCCTGAGCTAACATTATTACTTTCTGATCCTTAAAAACAAACAAACAAACAAAAAACCAAAAAAACAAAAAAAAGAAAAAGGAAAAACCCTGGGTCAGGTTTTTTCTTGTGATAAGAATGCTTATTATGAAATCTACTGTTTAATGAATTTTTAGTTCATGATACAATATTGTTAGCTATAGGTATATACTGTATAGCAGATCTCTAGAACTCATTCATCTTGCATAATTGAAACTCTATACCTGTTGAACAGCAACACCATATTTGCCTCTTGACCCTCAGCCCCTAACCACCATTTTCTTTTTTCTGTGGGTTTGACTATTTTAGATAACTCATCTATGTGGAATCATTCAGCGTTTGTCCTTCTGTGACTGGCTTATTCCCACTTAGTGCTGCATGCTCAAGTCCATCCATGTTGTCACATAGCACAAATAATACTCCACGGTATACATAAATATCGCATTTTCTTTATCCATTCATCTGCTGATAGACATCTAGGTTGTTTATACATCTTGGCTGCTGAGAATATTGCTACAGTGAACGTGAGTGTGCAACCATCTGAGATACTGATTTAGTTTCCTTCAGGTATATACTCAGAAGTGAGATTATTGGATCACATGAGAGCTCTAGTTTAACTTTTTGAGGGACCTCCATGCTCTTTTCCATAGGGGTTGAATCATTTCACATTCCCACCACTAGGGGACAGGTGTTTCAATTTCTCGGCATCCTCGCCGTCTTTCTCTTTTACCTTCCTAATGCTAGCCATTACAATCCCAATAGGTGCAAAGTGATATCTCCCTGTGTTAGGCCAGTTTAATGAACTGCTTTCTCTTCTAGCCCATTCCACAAGGCTTCCAAAGAACAAATAAACAATATTCACCTAAAATATTAGTTCTTAATATATTTTGGGTCACAAGACCCCTTGGAGAATCTGATTAAAGACTTGGAACCCCCTAGCCAGTAAAATGCACAGATACAATAAATAACAAATTGTTTCTTGGAATGATGGACTCCTGATGCCTATTTATAAACTCCAGTTTTAAGATCACTTGTCCTAGGGATGCCTGGGTGGCTCAGTCATTAACATCTGCCTTTGGCTGAGGTCAAGATCCTGGAATCCTGATCAAGCCCCACATCGGGCTCCCTACTCAGCAGGAAGCCGGCTTCTCTCTCTTCTGCTCTCCCTGCCTGTGTTCCCTCTCTTGCTGTGTCTCTCTCTGTCAAATAAATAAATAAATAAATAAATAAATAAATAAATAAATAAATAAAATCTTAAAAAAAATAAGATGATTTGCTCTAAATTAAGCTATTCTCTGGATTTCTTGACATCTAAAGATTTAATTCAGCAATCGGCAAGTTTTTCCTCTAAAGAGCAAAAGAGTACATATTTTGGATTGTGGGGGTCAGTCTCATTTGAAACTACTCAACTCTGCATTTGTAGTGCAAAAACAGCTATATAAAATACATAAGTGGGGTAACTGGGAGTAGCCATTTGCTACTACTCTTGGTTTGTCTACTCTTGTCCTACTCTTGTCCTACTCTTGTTTTCAGCTCAGGTCATGAACTCATGGTCATGAGATCAAGCTCCATATCAGGCCCCATGCTCAGCGGGGAGTCTGCTTAAGAGTCTCTCTCTCCCTCTCCTTCTGCCCCTCACCCAACTCTCTCTGTCTCATAAATAAATAAATAAAGAGATAGATAGATAGATAGATAGATAGATAGATAAAATATTTAAGAAACTTCATAAACAAGTATGTGTTCCAATAAAACTTTATTCATTGTAACAGACAAAGGGCTGGTTTCAGCCCTTGGATGAAGGGCATGAATGGCAATCCATGAATTAATTCTTTCAAAAAAATTGGGTGGATGACAGTAGTTATGACGGGACTGGGAAACTTTTGAACACACACACACACACATACACACACTATGAAAGCCATACAAATTCACTGTAAAATAGCGGCAGCTGCCATATCGCTCTTCCTCTGGAATGCCTAGGATGGGATAAGAAACCACTGAGACCCTTCTCTCCCATCATTTTTGATGATAATCTTTTGATTTGCTTTTGATGGCAACTGGCGTCCTCTTTCAGTTGTTTTGGAACATCATCAGAGCCATCCATTAGTGCTTTTACCAGTGACATTAATTTATAGTACATTTTAATTTATGACTGGGAGATAGGAACACACTCAGGATTTTGTCTGCATTTCTCTCTACCTACATTCCACATGTCTTCTTAAAGACAATGGGCCTCTTTAAGGAACCTGTTCAAGATTCCATCTTATAGTCTATTTTTTATTACTGTATTTCTAAAATCTGTTCCTGGAAAGTGCACTTGATGATATTCACAGTAAAGACCTCCCCAAACTAGAAAAATGTGAGTATAAATTCTGTGCAGTAAGCATGCATTTAAAAATCATTGGAAAAAAAAAAGTTGCAATCACCCTGCTGATAGCTGCCAGCAAGTTTTCATGAAGAATAAATACTGTCAGACTAACCTGATCTATTAGGATAAAAGTCCCAGGTAGATCAAGAAAAAGAGATAGTTCTAATTTATCTTGGCTCTAGGAAGGTTAGGTGATTCAGTTGCATGAGGCAATAAATTTAGAAAACATGGTCCAGACAGCATAACTGTTAAGTGAGAATACAAATTGCCAGAGGGTCAAAAAATAATACAAGGTGTTTTTCAAAGTCAGTTTTTTTTTTTAAAGTTTTCACCACCAGGCTAGCTAAAGAAATAAAGGAACCAACCCAGACAGTGTCTTAAAAAAAAAAAATACACCGTGGAAAAGCAATTCAAGGAGAAATGGAAAATATGAATGTACCAATAATCATCAAAGAAATGTAATGAGCACCTCCTCCTTTTGTTCTGTCCCCAAATAGGCTGCATGGTTATAAGTCAATGAGCCAAGCATTCAAGAAAGACAATCCAATTTAAAAAAAAACAGTTGTAGAGAACATAAAAAATATTTTTCATAATCAGTCAATGGTGTTAGAGGAGTCTTGATCTTCCTACATAAACCAGAGCAGGATAACATCAGAAAGTGACAATAGCATTTACGAACAAAGATGATAACATTAAAAATAAAACCTTAGTAACTGGAAAAATACTTATCTTGAGCAATTAAAATTTTCCCCTTTAACATTAGAAAATATATTAATGACATTAGCTTCATTAACATATGAGAAGAAAAACCAGATGGTCACCTCAATAGATAGAGAAAAAACATTTGCTAAAATCAGCAATCTGTATATGATAAAGCTGTATATGAATTGAAGGTAATACTACCTTGTTCATATGCAGCACTATGCTCGGGAATAAGAAACTAGACATTGTTAAGATGTTAATTCTTTCCTAGGCAATCTCTTCATTCAATGCAGTTCCAGTAAGGCTTTTTCATGGACCACGACAAGCAGATCTTAAATTTTAGATGATAGTGCAAAAGGTCAGGATAGCCAAGACTATTTTAAGGGAGAACAAAGCAAGTCTTTCCTCTGCCAGACATCAAGACTTAGAAAGCTTTAGATAATTAAGGAAGTAGTAATTGGCATTCATTACTCTGTTCTGATCACCTACTTCTTTTTATAATGCACATAAGATTTACACTAGCGGAGGAGGTGGAAATTGGGCTAGGAATGGAAGGGAGCCTTAGAAACATTGAAAGACTTAGGAAATAAGACTTAAAAGTTAAAATTAGGACTGTTCAGTCTGATGCTAATTCTGACAATGCTATACAAACAATAATAAAGAAAATGTAGGTTAAACATCATACTTTTAACTATATTCAAGTTTAAAACAAGGAAAGTTAGTTTCATAGCTGTTATTCTTTTCCACAGACACAAGCACCCAAGATGCATTTTAAATGTAGGATGAAGAATTTGGCTAAAATGTAATTTCCTTGAGATGAGATAGGGAAAATACACTAAAGGTTTACTGAAAGAAAAGGTAAGATCTCTTGCTCTGGATATCTTAAAAAAAAAATCAGTTTGACTTTAATCTGTCAGGAAATTTGGGAGCTTAATTTACTAAAGGTGCTGAAATTCATAATTTAGCTACATAAACTATTTTTAGTACGATTCTAGAAATAAGGTGCAGATGCTCTCTTGGGGTGAGACTGAGGGGAAATTGAGCTATCTTAATTTACATGCATTGTTTCCTCTCTCCCCACCACCTCCTTTCACATCTCCAAATACACACAGCTGCTTTCCCAAAGTAACTGTTCTTAATTCAGTAGCAAACATGCCTTCAAGTAGTCAGATAGACATCTACTCAAGGTCTCAGTGTCATCCCTCCGCATTGTCGCAGCTCTACACTCAAAATGTAACAAGGGAAGAACAGTCGCTAGTGGCCAGGAATGTAATATATTTTTAGTCTCATTAAACTAGAAGTAAACTGTAGATGATTTATGAAGGATTGAGTATGAATAATAGATAGGATTAAGTCAAAGAAATAAACAAGATGACTTTAAAATTTGCAATGAAATAAATTTGGTTATGTATAAAATTCACCCTTATTACTATTATAGGCAACTCCTAGTTGATTAAGTATATAAACCAGTTTTAACTCTCTATGGTACATTTTTATCCCTATGCTAGATTTCCTTTCCTAGCCAAGAAGTTCTGACTTCCATTTCCTAATTACTGAGAACTTCTTATAGGATATGGTTGTTGTTCCCAAGATATGAGCTGCATCCCAAAATTATACCGGGTTGTATCTGTTATTCTCAGATAATTGAGTGAGCTGTTCTATACAAGGGAGTAAGCATCATAGAGGAAAAATCATCTCTGGGACTCCAAGTCTTTGCATATGCTCCCCTTTTGACTGAAATGTAGGCAGATGGTGAGAAATGATCTGTGACTGAGCCCAGTTGTCAGATGTGTGAAGAGCAAGCTTCTCTTTTCTCATTGAAACAGCTCTAGTGATAGAGAAATGACATCTCCCTATGGATGGTACATTCCACTGTTTTAGTTCTTCACGGTCATTCAGTATCACTTGTACTTACCTCGTTTGAGCCGCGCTCTATGCTGGCACAGGTCTACCATAGACAATACCAAATCAACATTTGCTGAGCACTTTATCTCCCTCAGCACATTCCCTTTTGCCTTTTGCCCCATGCACAGGGAAATAACTTACCAGTATCTCCTTCATAAAAACGATGCGGATGACATAGGCAGGAACTGTCACTTCTTAGTCTTCATTTGCACTGGATTTGCCAAACATACCTTAAAATATTAAACAAAGCAAAGACAATACAAACTACAAACCAAAACAATACCAAAGTCCCACATGCCTGATGTCCGAATACATGTCTGCAGAGAGGAAAGGGAAACCTCATATGTATTTTTACCCCACATGGAAGGTGTTAAAATATAATATTCATCCTATAAATATTTACTGAGTCCTTACTTTGTGCCTGACACTGGATTCATACTGGAAGGGTAACAGTGGATAAAACAGCCTGCTTGGGGCTTAGCTTCTACTGAGGAACATGTAATAAACACACACAAATGTATCATTGGAGATAGAGGAACTGGAAGAGGTCAATTCAGATTAGTGGGGCAGAAAACCTTCTTCTAGGAGGTGCCATCAGCTGACACAGTATCCGACTCATGTTACATAAATTCTCAGGATTCTCTGGATCAGTCATCCAGTAAATATTCTCCTCTGTTGCTGAATTTTACATTTTCTTACTTCACTATAAACTGTTGCTACTTGGGTCACATAAACTGACCTAAAAGCAAACAAACACAAATGAACAAAACCTGGCTTCTTTGGAGTACTATGAAAAAGTAAATAATGATTCTTTTATTACAAATATTGAAAAAAAGATCCTAATGTTTGGCTAATTTTTCAGTGCAGAACATTGAATTCTGTTACATTTTCACATCCTTTAGATCAGTGAGACCTAATGTTATTTGTGGTCATGGATCCTTCTGAGAATCTAATTAAAACTATGACCCCCCCACACCCTTTTAGGAAAATACTTGTCTATTTTGAACTACAGGGCATAATTTTAGGAGAAGTTCACAACCTTCTCTGTCTCAGATCACAAACCCTTTCCATTACCACCCAAAACAAATTTACCTGTTACATGTCAAAATGTATTATAAAGCTGTAATAATTTAGTGAGTGTGATTCTGCTACAAGAATTCAGTAGAAAGTAATGCAAGTGAAAAAAGTACAGTATACTATAAAAAGTATACTTAGTTTACTAAAGGCATCTCATATCAATGGAAAAGTTGGATTTGTATAATGGTATGTGAAAGTAACTAATGTGAAAATAAATATTAGATTTCTACCTCAAACCACCCACCAAAAGAAATACTTGCTGGGTTACAGATTTAAGTATAAAAACTAAAACTACTAAAGAATTAGAGCACCAAAAATATAAATGGATTTTTTTAAATCAGTGGGTGGGAAAAAATCTTTCTAAGCAGAAATCACAAGGAAAAGAGTGACTTATGTGACCAATGTGTATTTTTAACTTTATAATATCAAAACAAAAACACCTTCCTCCATAAAAGCCAAGTGAAAAAATTGTAATGCCATAAACCTTTTCTAATCTTTATAAGAAAGATGAAAGTACCGAAAAATGAGAAAGAAATTTGGATATAATACTTGGCCTCAAAGCAAGAGCTCAATACATGTGTTGATTAAATTAATAAATGAATAGGCAATTCACAAAATATAAATGGTCAATAACCATGTGAAGAGAAGGCAATCACATGAATAATTTCAAGAATGAATATCAAAACAAAATACCAAAATAAAATAGCACTTTGCCTATCAAATTATCCAATATTAATAAACAATTGATAATGCCTCTGTTGGTTAAGGGTATTAGAAAGTGAGGGGCACTTGGGTGGCTCAGTTGGTTAAGTGACTGCCTTTGGCTCAGGTTATGATCCTGGAGACCCGGGATCAAGCCCCACATCAGGCTCCCTGCTAGGCGGGAAGCCTGCTTCTCCCTCTCTCACTCCCCCTGCTTGTGTTCCCTCTCTCACTGTGTTTCTCTCTGTCAATAAATAAATAAATAAATAAATAAATAAATAAATAAATAAATAAATAAATAAATAAATAAATCGATCTTTTTTAAAAAAGGGGGGTATAAGAAAGTGAATCATAAAGGAATATTTGGCATTACAGATCAAGCACTTTTGTATATGAGGCAATTTGTAAATCTGAAACACCAATTAATAGAAGTTTCTCCCATCTTGTATAATAATAAAAAACAATTCCTCTCAGGTTTTTTCTGGAAAATTCCTTTCAAGTAGTAAGTGTGAAAGGTCCACAGAGCAATGACAGGAAATGCTCATGGCACACGCCTTCCCTCTCCGAGTTAGTAAAACGCCCTACCCCAGGTCAGTTGCATTTAGAATTTCCATTTCTAAACTGGATGATGCAATGCCTTTTCTTTCTGTTCTCTTCTCCCTTCTTTCCCCTTCCTCCTCTTCTCTTCCAGCTACACTGTTGGTGGTACATTACATTGCTGTTTGCAAGTATCTGCAACCTCCCTCTGCCAAGGTTATATATCCCCATTCTGTTAAACTCAGGACGGGCTACATGGTTTGCTTTAGCCAACAAAATGAGGGGCGTGAAGTATATTGCATCGGAGCAGAATCTTCAGGAGCTAGCTGATAGTTTGCCATGTCTATTTCCTTTTCCATGAGATCAGCTATGTTCCTAATAGAAGCTTCTTGGTCAGTTATGAAGATAATGTGGCATAGAGTCATAGCTGACTTGGATGGGTATGTAAGAGGAGTGAAAAATACATCTTTCTTGTATAGAACTTCAAAAGGCAGAGAGATTTTGTTACCACAGTAAATCTCAATCAATCCCGAGAGGATTGCTAGGGAGCCTGAAATAGAATATATGCTCAGGCAACTACCAGCTGAGTTCAAATCTGGGTCTGCTCTTACTAGGAAACATTGGCCCTAGTTTCTATAAAATGAGATGAGTAATGGTATCTAGCTCTTAGGGTTATTACGAGGACTGAAAATGAGCTATTATTTACAAAGGACTTAGAAGAGTGCCTAGCGAATATTAAATACTATATTGTTTGTTAAATAAAACTGTGTGCATGTGCCTATGTATGTATAGAACAAAGTCTAGGAAGATATAAAAGTATTAACAGAGATATAAAATGTTTTCCTTTTTATTTAGCCACATCTAGTTTTTCTTCAACAGACATGTATTTCTGGCGTGTAAAAAACATTTACTGATATGTCCAACTACTTGGCATTGAGAATGTTTTAAAAATTGTAACTTAAAAAAAGTATTGCTCCCTCTTAATGATTTAATCATATCGCTTCCCCAGGAACATACGTCTAATTTTATTATGAAAGCCAATAGAAAAACAGGTGTAAGTGGAAGTTCACTAATGGCAATTTTCTTGAACCATGGAGTGGATAACACCTGTAGCCAAAATCTTGAGAATGAGATTAAATGTTTAATTATTGTTATTTACATAGTACAATCACATGTGTTTCCTGAAATATTTTGATTTTTAATATGACTAAAATGTCTCCCTAAATAAGATAAAGTTGTTTAGTCATTAATAATTATACCTCTCTATCCTGGAGCCAGGTTTGAAAGTTAATGAAAGATGATCTCTGGCTTCTAATATTACAACTGTGGGGGAGAGAGATCGTGAAGAGCAGCTTTGTTGACAGACAAGTTAGGGGTGAAACCAGGTCACTTGCAACAACCTTCCTGGTGCCTGTACCCGGCCTCTTTTATTTGCCCTGGCTGAGAAGGAGCCTTGGAAGGAATTTACACAGAAAAATCAAGTGTCCTGGGGGGCAGACATTAACACCCATATCTATGAGGAGCCACAGCCATCACAGCTGGAGAATTCCATGGGGAAAACATTGAAGTCACTGCCTTTCATAGGGGCTTTTTTGGGGGGGGTGCTTTGAACCGGGGGGGGGGGGATGGAGGGAGAAGACTCCTTTGGATGGCGCACATTCTATAACATGTACCTAACTCCAGAGAAGTTAGGAAAGGCTTTCCTCAGAAGGTCGGGTCTAATAGCAGAAGGATGCCTGAGCTTCAGTTAATGGGACAGTAAGAGAAGGCTATTCTTGGTAGTGGGAACAACATGTAAAAAACTTAACAGCTTCAAACCTATCAAATAAGAAATAAAACAAAACATCTATATTGAAAATTAGAAGATATTACTGAGAGTAATTAAAGAAGACCTAACCATGCTGTAAGATACATTATGTTTATGGATTATAAGACTCAATATTGCTAATATGTTCATATTCCCTTTATTGATCTAAAGATTCCAGACAGCACCAAAAATCCCAGCAGGCTATTTCTTTTTAAAGGAAAATGATAAGCCAATCAAAAAGTTTATATGGAAATACAATGGATTTAGAACCACTAAAACAATCTGGAAAATGAGAAATAAAGTAATTTCAAGACTTACTCTAAAGCTACAGTAATCAAGCACATTAATGGAACAGACTACAGACATCATAGACTCATTCACATACATCAGTTAGTTTTCAAATGAGGTGCCAAGTTAACTCAATGGGAAGAGAAAAGATTTTTAAATGAAGTGTGCCAAAACAAATATATATTTTTCAAAAGCTACCTACCTCTATTTGAATATTAATTTGAGAAGGATCACACACCTAAAATGTAAAAAGCTAAAACAATAAAGTTTCTATAGGAAAACATAAGAAAAATCTTCATAACCTCAAGGTGGGTAAAGATTTATTATAGAGGACACAGAAATTATTAACCAGTAAAAACAGATAAATTAGGCTTCTTGAAAAATTAGAACATTCATTATGAAAAAGAGTAGGTAAGCCACAGACTGGGAAAAATATTTCTAATACATGTATCTGACAAAGAACTCTTAACCAGAATATATAAAGAACTCTTATAAACCAACAATAAAAAAAAAACCCACAAACCACCTAATTTTAAAAATGAGGAAAAGACTTGAACATTGACTTTACAAATGATGCTTAGCATCACTAGTCATCTGAGAAATGGAAATTAAAATCCCAGGGCTTGGTACCAATTCATGTCTACCAGAATTGTTAAAATAAAAAGGACGGATAGCATCAAATGTTGTGAGGGTGGTGTGGAGAACTAGAACTTTTATACATCGCTGGTGGGAATATAAAATGGTATAACCACTTTGGAAAAACTGTTTGGCAGTTGACATTCATTTATTCAATGACCCACCAATTCTACTACTAGATATTTATCAAAGAGAAATGTAAACATATGTCCACAAAAAGACTTGTACAAGAATATTTATAGGCCTTATTTGTGATATCCTCAAAGTGGAAATAATCCAAATAAATACCAGAGAGTGAATAAATACATTTTGATAGATTTATATAATAGAATGTTACCTAAGAATAAGAATAGACTATTGAGGGGCGCCTCGGTGGCTCAGCTGGTTAAGCGACTGCCTTCGGCTCAGGTCATGATCCTGAAGACCTGGGATCAAGCCCCGCACTGGGCTCCCTGCTCAGCGGGAAGCCTGCTTCTCCCTCTCTCACTCCCCCTGCTTGTGTTCCCCTCTCTAGCTGTGTTTCTCTCTGGCAAATAAATAAAATCTTAAAAAAAAAAAAGAATAAACTATTGATACATATGACAATGTGGATATTTCTCAGAAAATACTATCTTGGGTCTAAGAAGCCAGACACAAAAGACTACATACTAAATGATTTTGTTTATATGAAGGACAAAAATAGGCAGGAAAAAAAAGGAAGATGCTAGAAATCAGAGAGATTTCTGCCTTTGGGGTACTTGAAATTGAACAGAAAGTGACATAAGAGAACTTTCTGTGCTGGTAGAAATATTCTGTGTCTTATTTCTGGTGGTAGTTACATGATGCACACACACACACACACGTTAAAACTTCTCAAATTCAACATTTAAAATCTGTTATTTTATTGTCTGTAAATTATACCTCCATTTAAAAAAGAAAACCCAGGAAAAAAGAGCACAGTATGTCTATAGGTAAAAATGACTAAAAAACTCAGGGCTGATGGTTAATTCTTTTCTTAAATTTTACCTCAGAAAACAAGAATTCAAGCCCCCCCCCCGCCCCAAATAAATTATTTCTGCATTTAAGTCATGATGATGAAAAGGTTGTTTACTAAAATCCTTTTACCTCATGATATATGTCATACAGGGGTTGAAAACATCAAAATTAATGCAATAAATTTCATCTCAAATGGAATAACTTAGGACATGTAGAAGTTAAATAATTAGCAGCCTGTGAGAAAGGACATGTCATCTGTCTTTTTAAAGTTTGGCTGCTGGACTGAGGAGATGTGGGAAAAGGGAGAAATACTCAAGTAAGCTTCCAAACTCTGAACTCCTCCTAACTCCATCTACATTCAATAAATTTTACCAAATAACTAAAAAAATGTGATTGATATCTGGAAAACAAATCCTGTGACCATACATTATATTATGACAAAGAACTAATTTGTTAAGTTTTCTTTTACATGATTTATCTTATAGCCAAGGCACCGTGTCTCTTGCAACTCATCTTTGTATCCTTAGAATAATCTAGGCCAGGATCCTGAAAATAATGGATCCTTAGTAATTATTTCTAAACTGGAATTAATCAATGTATTTACTGATTAGTTGGAATTTATTTCTAAATTATATATTCCCACAATGGGAAATTTCCTGCAATTATTTTATGTCTTCATATAAAATGTCTGAACCAGTGGTGATCTCATTTGGTAATTTACGGGAAACATATTTAAAGAAGTATATGAAATGAAATATAAGTCCAATTCATCCCGAATTAAAAATTTCACAATACTAGGGTTGCCTGACTAGATATCTTTAAAAATTACAGAAAAAGCACAATTGTTAAAAATACAACCAACCAACCAACCAACTCCACTGAGCCTAGTTTTGGTCTTCACTAAATGATCATAAAGGCTGCAATGATTTCAAAGGCTTCGATTCACTATTTGGAACTGAACCTCAACTTGGCAAGATCAGAAAAGCTGTGAAAAAGGAAATTGTTATTCCAGTGATGGAAGCTCCACTGGTGAGTATTATTCTGTTGGCAGCTGAGACTTCAGGGGATTCTCAGTATGAAAACCAGCGGTCCTTTAATCATACATTACAAGAGCATTTGTGATGCTTTGCAGGCAGCCTTTGTTCCTGTGATTTTCCTGCTGCTCTCCTTCCGGAGCACAATAAGTTCAAGATAGCTAATGCTGTTGTCTGGTTATGCCAAGAACTTCCTAAATGCCACTGGGCTTTCGTCATGAAGACGGATGGCAAAACATCAAATGTGAGTATCTCCTAAATGGGGACTCCCACGATCATGTTATTTTTGGGAGAGCAGCTCTCTGGCTCCATGGATATTACTTGGACACAGTAACCACGTTCTTCTGCAGCCCTTGCTCGATCCAGGTCCACTAGGCACATGCACTGTTTTCCTGAAATACAGTAAAATAGTATCATGAGACACCCTACAAGGAACAGCGCGATTTCGATCTGTCCAAGCAACTTGACACAGTGACAGAATCTACAAGTATATGGAGAATGCTGTTTGGCCCCAAGTCCTGTTTAGCCTGTCAACCTAATTCCTGATCAGTATTGACAATAGACAATCACATATGACATTTCACAGATTTGTTTCTGCTGATAATTTGGAGAATGTTAACTTTTTAAAATGTATTTATAAATAAATCTCAAATACAGACTACAGATCCTATATCCCACTTTGGTTAAAAATACATTTAAAGAGCTTGTGCTGCCTTCCCTATGGAAATATATTACCTGTCATACTGTGAAAAAAAAACACTGATCTTTAATAATATTTAAAGTATCATGCTAACAAAGAGATTTCTGAAAGACATGCTACATTGAACCTGGAATTTTTAGCACAAGGAAGATTAGAAAGGGAGGATATTTGAGAAAATTCTTAATTGTGCTTCAGTTATTTCAGGTGGATGTGTATGCTGAGTTGAATATAATCAATTTTCAGAACTCCTGCACTCCTATAAAATAGTGGTATTCAATTTTCCTTGTAATCTTTGGAAAGGAAAAGAGAAAACTTGACTGGCAAGCAAAGCAGCTAATTTGTGTTCCTTTGGCAAATGCAAATTTCTATGTTAAAGGTAGCTCTGGAAATAAAAATGATTTGGGGTTGAGTATATTAAAAGCTCTGGTTCACTTTTATACTTTCAATTTCTTTAAATTCAGCATGCAAACTTCATCTTCCAAAAGGCTACTGACCATTATGCAGAACTTAATTCCATTTTTATCCTAATTATAATAATGACTAAACAGTATTTTTCAATAATTTATTTGAATGTCTACAGAAACTGCTAAAATTGAGTAGTTGTAGAAATCAAGGCAGATAACTGAAACAGAGAAGTGCTTCTGTGGAAGGCAGAGGAGCCCCCACAGAAAGACTGTGGAAGGTGAAATCAGTAGGTAAGAATTAGCAATGAGACATATAGATTTAAAATGTTTATTTTGTACTTTTTCCTTAAAAGCCTTTATGCCAAAAAGGATGAATTGTGTTAGAAATGATATAAAGAGATGTCTTGAATTCCACTTAGGTGAAATCACCCCCCCCGCCCCTCCCTGTTCATCAGCAGTTGTGCGGCTGACATTCTTTTTCTTCCTAAAAATACTGTTCATCTTTTAAGACATCTGTGAAGGCTCCCCCATCATAACCCCCATCTACTCTTCAGTTTAAAATGAAACATTCTCTGTCAGAATTGACGCCCTGCATTCCTTCAGTACCCACCCTGGGTTTATACTGAAGCTCATTTACCCTTGGCTTCGATCCCAGTCCAGTTAATTTTTCCTTTTATATTACGTAAAAGAATCTCATGTTTTCACATGTTGAAGAAATATCTTTACAACTGAAACTCAATTGTTGGTAGTCTACCTTATGGGCCCTCAGAAGCATCCTAAAATGTCCATAGAACAAAAGTATGATCCATGTAAAATACAGATGTCCACATTTGATGGGGTTTCTGACTTTGAACGTGACCTTCCCTCCCCTCGTGCCCGTGATCATGCCCAATGTTCTTCCTCCTCTTCAACTCCAGCAACTTCCCTTCTAGCACTCCCTGAACATTCAACGGAGTGTCGGGAATGGGAATGGGAGGAGAAAGAGAAAAAGAGTGGGAAACAGAGAGGTTGCATGCAGGAGAGAGAGGAAGAGCTTTTTCCATATGTTTTTGGTCTGGAGTGTGAGAAAGAGAAGACGATCACTTCTTCATTTAGCCTCAGGTTTCGGATGCCTCTCTGTGTGTATCTTACTATGCTGAC
The DNA here is from genome assembly GCA_004023965.1 of Spilogale gracilis. Taxonomy (NCBI): domain Eukaryota; kingdom Metazoa; phylum Chordata; class Mammalia; order Carnivora; family Mephitidae; genus Spilogale; species Spilogale gracilis. The sequence goes on from PITA01013057.1 coordinate 54,124, forward strand.
TTTGACTTTAGAGTTTGAAGATAACTACTGCTCACACAACACAGTCCCTGGATGCAAGCTAGTTATCACATCTGTGCTCAGCCAAAGAAATGGCAATTTGTTTTCCAATGAACCATAATGACCTCCAATGTGGGCTTATCTAAATAAATATTAGATATATTAAAATTTAAAATATTAAAATATTTTAAATATTTTAAAAATATTTTATTTATTTATTTGACAGACAGAAACACAGCCAGAGAGGGAACACAAGCAGGGGGAGTGAGAGAGGGAGAAGCAGGCTTCCCGCAGAGCAGGGAGCCTGATGCCAGGCTCGATTCTGGGTCTCCGGGATTGTGACCTGAGTCTAAGGCAGACGCTTAACAATTGAGGCACCCAGGTGCCTCCTAAATAATTTTCAAGACTATTTTTGACTCCACTCAATCTTCACAAGTCCTAATTTTGGAACCTAGCTTTCATATGGGTTCAGAGTATGGCCCCATCATCTACCAGGTAAAGGATCCTGGACGTTTGTCCTGGTCCTTAGTACATACCCCGTAAGTACTTTTATCAGAATTTACTGAGATAATGGTAAGGCCATTTAGCTCAGCACTTAAATGTGCAGTAACTTTTAGCTACTGTTGTCCCTCTAAATGTTACTTCTTTTTCTAAAGCAAAATCTTGGATAAATTCATTACTTAGACTTAAAATGCTACTGCAGGCCTTCCAATTAAGGTAATATTTACTATTAGAGGTGTTGAATAAATTAGTCTATGCTTAATAATATACAAGTATTCTTTTTTCCCCAAGAAAAGAATGCTTATACATATGTTAACAAACTAATTTTGGCATGCAAAGTTGATTTTTCCATCTTTGTATTTTGTTCTGTAGTTTTGACAGATCCCTGTTTGTTCATAACAGTGAGAAAGAGATTTCACATAATTCTGCTCAATGTACAAATACTGAAGACGAATTTAAAAGTATTTAAGTTAACAAAAATGGGATTAAATACTCTTATACCTACAAAGCCCTTTTCAACATGGATTGCCTTTTCTGGGCAAAACAGACATGAGTGTCTTGTTGATAAGTGGACCAGCTTTCCCCATTTAGAGCCAGTCCATTCATTCCTAGGCATATTGTACGTAATCTACTCACCAGATGCTCTGCGAAAACACATACCTATGAGTCTTCGTTGGGGTGGAAGCTGGACAGCTGTCTGATCTGCAAATCTGCACAGAATCATGTGTTCCTAAAAGAAAAAGCAATAGAATATGGGTCTATTTTAATCTTCTGCTTAAAAAAAATGTAAGAATTATTAAAACTACCTCATTTTCTGGAGTTCTATAGTTTAACTGAATAAAGTACTGTACAAGTAACACATCTGAAAGAAATACATTTTCAGAAAACTGTACTCAATAACTTTTTCCCCTTGAAGTAGACTGTTCTAGAAGTAGTTCTTAAGAATGGATGTAAGGAAAAGCCTCTGGCCATCTAGATAGTCACTTGGAGCACAAATATAGTTACAATGTGTGACTGTCATGCGTTAAACGAAAAGACCTAAAATTCACTTCTTTTTTCCTTTAATAAAATTTGCATCTCAGGAACATGGCCCCAAGAAGACAGTCGAAGTGGCTTTTCTTCTTCCGCCAGGGGAAAAGGAAGTACTGGAGAAGATCATCACTCTGTGTGGATTCTGTAGTTCTCTGGTTCTCTGGGCTACCCAGCAGAATGCTGGCTGCTCTGACACTCTTCTGGACTCTTCACTTGTCCCTCCAGAGGAGAGGAAGCTGGCTCACTCACTCTCGTCTCACTCACAAGGACAGCTGGAGGGATGTCTCCTTCTACTTTAAGGGCAACTGTAAGAAGGACCTGGAGGAAAATTATGGTTCTGTTTGACCATTTTAGGAAAGATGGCTTTCATGCAAAAAGAATAAGGCTTTATAGGGGCAGAGAGCTGATGAGTCTGCACAGGGCTCTGAAATCTACTAGGAGATTTCAAAGGTGAGTGATTGGGCAGAGAGGAGATACTGCAATGTTCCCATGACAGCTGTTCATTCGGAACAGCTGCAGCGTCCAAGTGTGTAAATGATCTCACCTGTCAGCTTAACCAAAGTCTTGAACTCCAATTCATCACTTGTCCCCTTTAGTCTTCTAAAGTACATTCAACTTGAGGCCTCCATTTTTTTAATAAGGTAACTGAGGTGACTGTGTGATCTTGGTTCTTTTTTGAAGGATTGCCTCTGTCTCAACTTTTATGCATTAAAACAATGACTACAACACTGGACTGCTCATTATAAAATTTAGTGGCCATTGGATAGGAGACTAATAAAATGGCTCATATGAGTAACTTGTATTAAGCAGCCATGGACTTACATCAACAAGGGGCAGAGGAAGGATTTAGAATTATATGATTTGAAGAAAAGGCCAGAAAACACATGCCCTTTGCCTTCATCATGTTTGAAAGTCAAGATTCTCTTAATGTTCTCTTAATAGTATCTTCACTAGATTTTACTGGAATTATTTATATATGTGTTCTCCCCACTAGAAGTTACATTCTGGAAGGGGAAGGCACAGAGCAAAAAATCAGTAGGGGTTTGCTGGCTAAACCGAACTATGGAGAAAAACACTTCCAACATAACTCTCGGGATATTTGGGCGCTACCTCCATGTAGCTCTGCCTGGCAGCTCCCCCATCGTGGTTAGTTAAGAAATATCTAGCCACAGTCTCCAAGAAGATCAGACCACTCTCTGGAGCCCTTATACTGCGACCCTCGAAAGGGCTGATGGCCAAGCAGTTTTTAGGGTGTGGGAGAAGGAGTAGACAAAGCTGAACTGGGTACCAGTGAGTTTTCTGCTTTCCAGAAGAGCCTGGGGGCCCTGTTGCTATTCTTTAGAAATGTTACATTCTCTTCCAGGCAGTGAGACTATGGCACCCAACATCTTCACTGCCCTAGGTTTTTTCCAGGCATCCTCTCAGTCTGTTTTTAGCTAGCATCATTCAAATAGGCATTAAAAACAGGGGCTCAGTTTTTGTGTAGTTTTAAACTCATTGTCTACTTTATTGGCAGGGTCTTATAAGAGAAAGGTAAAGTGTTTTGAATCTCATGAAAATAAAGTTCCTGGAGTACTAATGTTTCCCCAAAAATCTTATAGTTCCCTAAGACATACAAATTTTAAAATCCAGTAGGCAAAGACCAGGGAAGTCTGGTTCTGGATGAAAGCATCAATCCTCCTCCCTCTGTAGGTATCCTAGTGCGCTAGGAGCAGGGTGAGGGGTGGAGAGGGGGAAAGGGAGGGTGGGGGACAGAGTTAGAAGTTCCCATTTAAGGGTTATAAAGTAGAGGTGAAGGAGATATATGTGCCAAGGTGGTAGAAATGAACATTTTTAGGTCACCCCACTACTTAACTGTTGGAGAAAGGAAAAATCTTGAAAGGTGGGTCTGGCACATAAAATGAAACTATATAGTTTTAGTGTGTCTCTGCAAGAAGTGAGCTAAGAATCTAATTTATCAAGTTGTAATGGAATTATTCATGTATTTCTGGCAAATATCATTACAATTTTTTAGACTGCATTATGTCAGGTTATTGACCAATTAGTAAGTGGTGATATTCAGAAAGCTGGAAAATAGTCTGCTCAGACGGATGTTTAAAAACTACAATATGTTCTGACTACCGTTGAGAAACAGTTTCTGTGTCTCTTCATGCCTTATGAGTAGAGGCGCTGCTTTTGTTCCAGACAAGGGCTTGGCAAACTCTGGCCTAGAGGCCAAATCCAGACTATGACCTCTTTCTGTATGGCTCTCCAGTTAAAAACAGTCTTTACATTTTTAAAGGACTGTACGCTACCACCACCAAAAACAACAAGAATGGCAAGGCAAAGTAGAATAGGAGGGAGATTTTTAAGTGGCTGACAAAACCTAAAATTTTCACTGTTGGACCTTTTACAGAAAAATTTGCCTATGTTCTTTCTAGATCATCTTCTCAAAGATGTTCAGATAGTGAGCAACTCTGGAAAATACATACTACCTTGCTCTGGAGCACAAGGCAAGAGTGCTTGCTTAAAGATTTAAATCTTAAAACAGTTGGGTTTTCTAAGCTCAGTTTCCCTCTCCTGTAATGCAATTCACTGTGTATGTAGGTGTTGCATGGCCCTTTTGGCACTGCCCTGTGGGAATTGGGTCTCAGGAAGTCAGGAGAAAAATGACAACAGTCTGTCTACTCCTCCTGCCAGGTGTTGGACTCAGAAGTTTCGTATCTACCAGCATCCGTGAAACTGGCAGGCTAGCATGTGAGCTTACAGACTAAACTCTCAGACCCTTCACAAATCTTGCTTCGTACTTGGGACTTAAAACTTGATTTACAAAACAAAACAAAAGATAAAAGTACCCACCCCATATTATATTCAATGAATAACTCCAAGATAACTATAGATTATAGCTCCCATTAGAAATTTGGGAGGGGGACAATGTGAATGGCCTAAATGCTCCAATAAAAAGACACAGGGTTGCAGACTGGATAAAACGACAGGACCCATCCATATGTTGTCTACAAGAGACTCATCTTGAATCGAAAGACACTTACAGATTGTAAGTGAGGGGATGGAAGACCATCTTTCATGCCAATGGACCCCAAAAGAAAGCTGGGGTAGCGATTCTCATATCAGACAAATTGGATTTTAGTGTAAAGACTGTAGTCAAAGACACAGAAGGACACTACATCATTCTTAAAGGGTCTATACATCAAGAAGATCTAACAATTGTAAATATTTATGCCCCTAACATGGGAGCAGCCAACTACATAAGCCAACTGTTAAACAAAATAAAGAATCATATTGATGCAAATACACTAATCGTAGGAGATATTAACACACCACTCTCAGCAATGGACAGATCATCTAAACAGAAAATCAGCAAAGAATCAAGAGCCTTGAATGACACATTGGACCAGCTGGATCTCATAGATATATTCAGAACATTTCACCCCAAAACAGCAGAATACTCATTCTTCTTGAGTGCACATGGAACTTTCTCCAGAATAGACCACATACTAG
>PITA01013058.1:0-59111 GCA_004023965.1 Spilogale gracilis
ACCGCAAGTAAGTGAAACCATGCGATACTTGACTTTCTCTTCTTGGCTTATTTCACTCAGCATAATCTCTTCCAGTCCGGTCCATGTTGCTACAAAAGTTGGATATTCATCCTTTCTGATGGAGGCATAGTATTCCATTGTATATATGTACCACATCTTCTTTATCCATTCATCTGTTGATGGGCACCTTGGCTCTTTCATCATAGTTATTTTTAATTGAGGTATAATTGACATACAATGTTATATTAGTCTCAAATTACAACATAGTCAACAATTTTGTCTAGCATGGTTGCTTCCCATGATAAGTGTAATTCCCATTATTGACAATATTCACCTACCCTATACTGTACTTTTCATCTGCATGACTTATGACCAAAAGTTTGTACCTCTTATTCCCCTTTACCTAATTCACCTAGTCTCCCTCTTTCTCTCCCAGTTGGCAACCACCAGTTCTCTGTATGTATGAGTCTATTCAGTTCGTTTGTTCCTTTTAGTTATTAGGTTCCACATATAACTGAAATGATATGCTTATTACCCTTTCTCTAATTTCACTTAACCTACTACTTTCTAGGTTCATCCATGTTGGTACAAATGGCAAGATTTTTTTATCTTCATTTTTCTTTCAGTGGACACTTAGGTTAGTTTAGCTATTATGAATAATGCTGCGATGAATATGGGAATGCATTCATCTATTTGGGTTAATCTTTTCTTCAGATAAATACCTAGAAGTGGAATTCCTGAGTCATATGGTAATGCTATTTTTAATTTTTTGAGGAAACTCTATACTGTTTTCCACAGTGGCTGCAACAGTTTACATTCCCACCAACAGTGTACCAGGTTTCCTTTTTCTCCATCTCATCACATGACAACACTTCTTGGTTTTCTGGTCCTAGCCATTCTGACAAGTGTAAAGTGCTAGCTCACTGGGGTTATGATTTGCATCTCCCTGCTGATTAATGATGATAAACATTTTTTTTCATGTGTCCATTGGCTGTCTGTATGTGTTCTTTGGAAAAAAGTATACTCAGTTCTTTGCCCATGTTTTAATTGTTTTATTTGGTGGGGTTTCTTTTTTGGTGTTGAGTTGTAGGTATTGTTTATACATTTTGTGTATTAACCCCTTCTCTGATACATCATTTGCAAATATCGTTTTCCATTTAGTAGGCTCACTGTTTGTTTTGTTGATTTCCTTTGCGGTGTAGAAGCTTTTTACTTTGATGTAGTCCCAATAGTTTATTTTCATTTTTCTTTCCTTTTCCTGAGGAGACAGAGAAGTATCCAAAAAAGTCAGTGTCCAAGAGATTATTATAAGGTTTTAGATCTCACATTTAGGTCTTTAATCCATCTCAAGTTTATTTTTATATATGGAGTAAGAAAGTGAATTTCGTTCTTTGGCACAGAGCTGTCCAGTTTTCCCAGCACCATTTATTGAAGAAACTGTATTTGTCCCATTATATATTCTTGTTCCCTTTGTCATAGACTGTTGACCATCTACATTTGTGTTGATTCCCAGGCCCTCTGTTCTGTCCCACTGATGTGTCTGCTTTTGTGCCAGTACCAAACTGTTTTGATTAGTACACCTTCGTAGTTTAATTTGAAATACTGGGATTGTGATACCTCCAGCTTTGTTCTTCCTTCCCAAGATTGCTATGGCTAGTCCGGGGTCTGATGTGGTTCCATACAGATTGGGTTATGGGTTCTAGTTCGGTGAAAAATACTTCTGGTATTTTGATAGAGATTGCACTGAGTCTTGTAGATTGCTTTGGGTAGTATGGACATTTTAATGTTTTAATGCTATTTTTCTAATCCATGAACACTGAATATCTTTCCATTTGTTTGTGTCTTCTATCCCTCACCAAAGTCTTGGAGTTTTCAGAGTACAAGCCTTTCACCTCCTTGGTTAAATTCTATGCCTAGGGATTCTTTTTGATGCAGTTGTGAAATGGGATGGTCTTCTTACTTCGTCTTTCTGCTGCTTCATTATTTAGTGTACTGAAACACAACAGATTTCTACTTATTTTGTGTCCTGGACCTTGACTGAATTCATTTATTCTAATAATCTTTAGGATTTTCTCTGTATAGTATCATGTCATCTGCAAATAGTGACAATTTCACCTCTTCCTTACGAGTTTGGAAGCTCTCCATTTCTTGTCAGATTGCTGTGGCTAAGACTTCTAGTACTACGTTGAATAAAAGTGGTAAGAGTGGACATCCTTGTCTCGTAGCTAATCTTAGAGGAAAAGGTCTGAAGTTTTTCTACCCTGGGTATGTTAGCTGGGGGTTTGCCATATATTCCTCTTATTATGTTGAGCTGTGTTCTCTCTAAGCCCACTTTGTTCAGAGTTTTTATCATGAATGGATGTTCAAGTTTCTCAGATACTCTTGCTTCATGTACTGAAATGATCATTTTAACATATTACTGAATTTGGTTGGGTAATATTTTGTGGAGGATTTTTTCATCTATGTTCATCAGGGATATTTGCCTGGAATTTTCTTTCTTGGGAACTGTTCAGGTACAATAGGTAATAACTCTTCCTTAAATGTTTGGCATAAAACACCTGTTTTATGAAGCCATCTGGTCCTAGCCTTTTGTTTGTTGGGAGTTTTTTAAATTGCTGATTCAGTTTCATTACTACTCATCAATGTTTTCACACTTTGTTTCTTCCTAACTCATTTTTTGGGAGGTTGTATTTTCTAGCAATTTACCTAGGTTGTCCAATTTATTGGCATGTAATTCTTTGGATTTCTGTTGTGTTATTTCTCCCCTTTTGTTTCTTATTTAAGTACCCTTCTCTTGAAAAATCTGGCAAAAAGCTATATCAATTTTGTTGATCTTTCCAAAGAACCAGCTCTTCGTTTCAGTTTCTATTTCATTTATGTGCTCTCTGATCTTTATTATTTCCTTCCTTCTTTGAACTTCGGGTTTTGTTGGTGTTTCCCTTTCTAGTTCCCCTAAGCATAGGTTAGCCTAGGTTAGATTATTTGAGACTTTGCTTTCTTCTTGAAGTAGGCTTATGTCTCTATGAACTTCCTTTACTGCGTCCCAAAGATTTTGAACCTCTGTATTCCCATTTTCATTTGTCTCTGTGTATTTGTTTAAATTTCCTCTTTGCTTTTTTTGTTGACCCCTTCATGGTTTACTCTCCACATGTTTGTCTTTTTCCAGTATTTTTTCTTGCACTTGATTTCTAGTTTCATACCCCCCTGGTCAGAAAAGAGGCTTGATATGATTTCAGTCTTCTTAAACTTAGTGAGACTTGTTTTGTGGCCTAACATGTGATCTGTCTCGGAGAAAGTTCCATGTGTGCTTGAAAAAAAAAAGCATATTCTTTGGTTTTTGTATGTGAATTGGGGTCTGGGCAACCATGTTTGTACATATGATGCCAAAAACTTCTTCAGATATGCCTATATAAGTGTAGAATGGAGGGATTTCTTTAAAGCTCTGTGGAGAATAAGAAATAATTGGAGACTTCTTAGGATGACTGGCTGCTGGAAGAAACTGTGGTGACAAAAGCCATGTGCAGTGAATTTGAATGTGTTCTTTAGAGAGCTACCAGAGAAATATAGTTTACAAGATAATCAAGAACGTAAATAGATTCTCTGTGGAGTTGTTGTCTGATTGCTGACATATATTCAACTATATTTTTCAATACAGCATAAATACAGTCTAACAATTAGAGAATTAATAGAGGTGATATGTGCATGTATAACTGCAAGGAAAGCAAAATATAGGTGACTGGGAATTGCCAGCCAACTGTTAAAGTGAGTAACCTGTGTATTTGTAGTTAAGCTTTAAAACAACTCACCTTGGAACAGGGTAAGTTTCCCCCTGGTCCTTTAGGAAAATGATCTCTGCTCCATGCTTTATAAATACTGTGTCAAAAAAAAATCTAGTATCATAACATACTTTAAAAACATCTATGCGAGTGCCTTTGAAATATAAGAAAATAACTTTAATTCCAAATCCCTAACAAAAATATGCCCTAACCAACTCTGCGACGGTGACCACATTTATTAGGAAAAGTTACCTGGACGCTTCTAACATCAGTCTTTCAAATAGACACCTTGAGGAGAGACTACAAATGCCAAGAACTTGGTATTTCTCTTGTTTTCTAGCCCATTTTAAAGGACAGGTTGTCCTGCCTCAGAGTTTTAGGAGGGAAAATTAGTCCCACAAAATCAAGTTTGTTGTTGAGCTTAATAGAATCTTAATGTGTGTCACCTACTGCGTTAAGAGAAAGGCACTTGTTTGGGTCATTTATTTATTTAAAGATTTTCTTTTTCAAGTAATCTCTACACCCAACACAGGGCTCAAACTCATAACCCCGAAATCAAGAGCTGTGTACTCTACTGACTGAGCCAGCCAGATACCCCACGTGTCTGACTCATCTCGTTAAAGCGCATACTGAGGGAACACAGCCGGTACGTCCGGAGAGTCAACATGTCCAGGTAGGCTTCTGATGAAGATAACCTGAGCCCTTGTTCTAAGGCATTTTCCTTGGCTTCTACCATCAATGCAGTGGTAGACAAAATACTGCATGAAAAGAAGAAAGCCAGGGCATGGTGAGCAGCATGTAGGGATTGGTTAGTGAACTTTGCTTATTAAAATTCTCTGTAAAGACCTGGCTCAAGGCCCCCACCTTTTAAAATCAGGGCTCCGCCAAAACACACTGGGAGAGACATACACACATGAAGGCAGACTTGGACTTGAAGAATGAACAGTGTGCGCCACTGCAGGGGACCACAGCAGCTTCTCCGCAGCCACAGGAGCAGCATGACATGCTAACGTGGGGAGACGAGGCGTGCACTTGTGAAGGAGAGCTTCACTTCCCGGCCTTGACACCAGGGCCTGAACCATGCTGCCTGGTGATGCCACAGAGCAATAAGGGCATTCATACCACTCAATCTAAGAGCCATGAACTAGCAATCTAAGATCTGGCTCTAGACCAGAGGCCCTGGCTGGGAACAGCCACAAAAGTACTTGCCAGACAGGAGTTGAGAAGGAGAGGAAATACATAAGGATATAGCATTTATTAAAATAACCAAGAACTGGGGTGCCTGGCTCAGTCAGCAGGGCAGTCGACTCTCAATCTCAGGGTGGTGAGTTCGAGTTCGGTACTGAGTGTAGAGGTGCTTTAAACCGAGATATAAAAAATACAATAACAAAGAACCAAATGGATCTGCAAAAAGATCTTTGGAAATCCGGTCATTGAAATTACTGAAGTCAAGAGGACAAATTCTAGACTGTACCCCATCAGAGAACAGAAGGGAATTAAAAAATAGAAGCAATGAAGAGAAAAGGAGAATTTACCGCAAGGCTCCAAAAGAAGTCCAGGAGGAGTTTCCAAAGAACATGGAGGAAATGGCAGAGAAGCAGTATTTGAAGGCACAATAGCTGAGGATCTTCCAGAACTGAAGAAGGATATGAGTCTTTAAGGAAATAGTCTCCTGAGAGCAATTTCCAACATCTGGGAAGGCAAGAAGGAGTCTCTGGAGAGCAACTGGTACTCTTTACAGCCAGCTTTGGGAAGCCCTGGCAGATTCAAATGAGCCTTTCTTTCTGGTTTTCACTGGAAAACAAACAGAAATGTAATGTGTTATATATATACTAAGCCGTTTTCTGAACAAAGACACTTAGAAAGAACTCATAAAAGGAGAGACCCAGAGGATCAAGATACCAAGGAAGACCTCTCCAGAAAAGGTAGTCTTGCTCTCTGTGTCCTTGTGAAAAGTGGGTGGGAAGATGGTAATTGTTTCTTTACTGTCCTGTAGTCCACATCTAAAAAGTGTTTTCAGAATGAACATTATGAAAGAACAGTCTGGTAGACAGAGGAATCTTGACTAGGATTCTCTGTTAAAAGGTGGTGGTAGTTGGGACTTTTTGGTGAAGGTGGATTTCTTCTAGTGAACAACCCCAAGGGGGTAAGAAGTTAACTCCCATCAAATGAAACCTTGTAAATATTGGATGCTGCTTCAAGTTCACGGAAATATTAAGATGATTGTCAGTTAAGTAGTTAGGATTGATTTAATTGATGTCAACAACTACATCCACTGGTTCCCACCTAGAGGACTGATGTGCACAACCTGGCTCAGGGGAAACTTGTTTCAATAAATTGTCTCATTACTCCTTTGTCAAAGCGACTTGCCATGAAACAGTGCGAATGCACAGCTCTCCTTGCAGGTAAACAGACGATCGATAGGATTTCAGTCAAAACAGAGCAGAGATTATATTCCTGTACATGAGAGAAATCAAGTATTGATTACCTGTATAACTTTGAGTAATTCCAGAAACCTTGTGAAATTAGCTCCAGGATAGAGCTTTAAAAAGAAAACAAGAATAGATGGGATTTTACATCTTCTTGTATGTGGACACCTGGCATTTGGGAAGCCATACCATCACCCTGTGGCTCTTTCATGTATGGAACATCTGAAAGTATTTCCTTAACTAGAGACCTGGTTATGAGAGGATCTTACTTTTGCAAACTAGACAGTGAGGAAAACTCTTGCTTGCATCTCGTGCCTTTTCTCAGAGATCCAGACCTCTCCCATTTGTGAATAGGCAGTTCTCTCAGCTGACGAAGTATCATCTGTGAGCAATGGGTATTTGTCAGCTTATTGTGGTATTTCTTGAAACTGGAAGAAAGAGATCAAGCATTCTAATCCGGCACACAGTAGCCAATAGTAGAAGTATCCTCCCTTGGAATTACTGTCTCAGCAATTCTAAAGCAAGAAGGAAATCTGTACCCTTAAATGTCCTTATTAAAACACAGTTTCAGCATTCAACCTGAAGAGCTAAAGGAAAAAACCCCATGAATTACAGAACGTTATTAATGGGTGCAGAATAAGATTGAAGTTCCGAGACTCAGCACATTCCTGGATGTGAAGACTCCATAACGTGAAGTCACTCCCCCCCCACTTTTCCCTGTGGAACCTATATACCCCCACTGTAATTCAAGCCCCAAATTTCAACAAGAAGAGCCAAGATGCTTTTAAGGCAGGACAGAGTAGGAGGGCCTCCCAGACACCAATTTATTTCAAGTTGTAGTGAGCGATCTGCATGGGAACATAAAAATAAACCCACTGAACAGAGAGCTGAGAAGCACACTGGTGTATTTATGGGCGTTGGATGCATTGCAGAGCTGCCCTTAGAAATCAGTTAAGAAAAGATGGACTTTACCAGCAAGGGGGCTGGCTTCATAACTTACCTATGGGGTGGGGAGTAAACTTAGATTGTGTCTTTACACCAGACAGGAAAGATTCTGGGGGAATTAAAGCTTAAAATGGAGGTGTAAGGAAGACTTTCTTACAACATAAAAAGTAGAAAACCTGGAGGAATATATTGAAATTTAAAATTTGTGTCCTACAGGATGTCATGAACCCAGTTAAAGAGATTGCTCTAACCCCAGCCATTCCATATCCAGCTATGTTCTGTAAATAATCTCTTATTAAACAGGTATCCAGGGAGATAGAAGGAAGTTAATTGCATCTTTGTTTGTAATAGTGATGGGTGGAAACTTAAATACACACTGACACGAGAATGTTGTTGACCTAGTCAAGCAGCAGAATAATATCCTAAAGCAATTAAAATCAGGAACCATTCGGTATCAACCTGGGCCAATCTCCAAAACGGTGCTGAAGGCAAAAAGCAACTCTTAGAATGGTACGTATCTTCTTATAATGTTCTTAAAAGTTGAAGAACATGCCAGATCTCAGCATCTTGACCAAGTTCAACCTAATCTTTGTGCATACATTCACGGTAATAACAGACATTGAATTCAGGATGGCATTACCCCCTGGGGGGCGGTGGGGAGGACGGACTGCCGGGGTCTTGGGGAGAGTACACAGGAAAGCTGCAGCTGTATTTCTTCAAAAACATTTTGAAAAAAACACAGCAAATGTTCAGTTTATTAGAACAGTGTGGTGGATTCATGGTTACACTGCTACTAGGCTATTCCACATTGCTGTTGGGAATGTGTCATTTTTTTGAAGCAAACCCGTGTTGACGGAGGTATAAAGACATGTCATCTCGTGACGTTGTAGGGAAATGGTTGCAAAATGAACCCACTGCTGCTTGCTCATCTGACCGTGGCTCTCGTAAGCTCTAAGAGGTTGAAAATACATCTCCCCTTGCACATTGGGCAAACTCTTCCAATTTTCTTTTGTTACTTAAGCATTGTGAAGATCGTCATCCTAAAAACCATTCATTAAGTACCTCTCTTTTGCTTGCTGTTGTGTGTAGTGGTGGTGGTGGTGGTCAGATGTATGTCTCTGCCATCTTATATGAAATCTGATGATGATTTTCAACTTTCTGGTTTTTTCTTTTTCCACTTTTTGTGATGCCAACAGAAATCTGCAAGCGGAATATGATCGTCTCAAGCAGCAGCACGAACATAAAGGCCTGTCCCCACTGCCGTCCCCTCCTGAAATGATGCCCACTTCTCCCCAAAGTCCCCGGGATGCTGAACTCATTGCCGAGGCCAAGCTTCTGCGTCAACACAAGGGCCGCCTAGAAGCCAGGATGCAAATCTTGGAAGATCACAACAAGCAGCTGGAGTCACAGTTACACAGGCTCAGGCAGCTGCTGGAGCAAGTGAGACCCACATCTCTCTAAGCTGGGATACTGACCACACTTCCTTTCTCTTCTCTCACATCAAACTAAAGTGTAGGACTCTGAGAGTCCCTGTAGAAAGGCAACAAGTATCGCTTTGTTGAGGACTTAGGATGGGCCGAGCAGACTGCTGGCTCTCATGGGATGTAAGAAGAGGAAGAAAGCTAGTGCACCTTTTTGTATTTGTTCAAGATGGTTTCCTACCTTTTTGAACCATTTAAAATTCACCTTGGGGAAAAAATACTGAAAGGTTTCCCCTGGTTTCCTAAAAGTGAAAAGTTGTCTTATTTCCTGGTAGACCTTTCAATTCTTTTCTCATTCCTAAAACATGTTTTCAGGCTCCGGTGAAAACCTAGCAAGGGAGTGCACAGGAGTAAGCCCTCCCTGCCTGAGGTCCTGACTTTCTGGGAATGCTGAAGTTTGACCTATGTTCTCTCCATCCTGTTACTTCATACTTCACAAAAGTATGAATTCTGTCCTGCACTGTTGTGCACATGGTTCTGCCATTCTCACGTGACCTAAATCATGCAGTTATTTGGTCTAATGATTTGATGTATCTTATTCCACTGTAGTTGTAATTTTTCAAATGCGTAAGGGGGCACAAGTTAGGTACAAAGACAATATCCATGGAACTTATCAACAGCAAAATTGGGGAGCTTTCTAAGTAGAAAAGGTTCTCATTTCTGAGTCCTATGAGTAATCCTTTTAAATGTGTACCGTTACTTGAGTGTTTGTCCTGAAAACTAATCCTGTTTTCTTTTGGATACCTTAGCCCCAGGCAGAGGCCAAGGTGAATGGCACAACGGTGTCTTCTCCTTCTACCTCTCTTCAGAGGTCAGACAGCAGTCAGCCTATGCTGCTTCGTGTGGTCGGCAGTCAGACTTCAGAATCCATGGGTAAGGGTCTCTCTTAGCTACTCTTGGATTTTGTTTTCTCGAGGTCTGGAAGTGGTGAACTGTTTGCTCAGAGGTTCACATCATCAGGTAAATCACCTCATCTCAGCTCTATACAAGCCACTGTCATAAATGTCTTTGGGGTCCAAAGGTGAGTCACATGGCCCAAGCCAAGAGAAGGGATGTTGGAGAATTTGTCTTTTCAGTGAAGTGAAAGACCAGGTAACTTTGAAAACAAGTGACGCTTGAGGACAGTGAAGGGACATTACTAAGTCACAATAAGGACTTAAGTGAAAGATGAGTGTGTCGAGGAAACGGTCTAGTGTTATTCTTCCACAGTGTTCTCTGCCTGGGACTGGGTTCTCAGAAAGCTTGAGTGTATGAGGCATAAATGATAACAGAATGTCACCAGCCGTCTGCTTTATTGGATTTTCCTGCCATGCTAGACTTGGACATTGGGGGGTTCTGTGAAGGTCACAAATACTTGGTCTCTCCCCCTCATTTCTCCTCCTCCCTGCTTTTTTTAAAGACTTATTTATTTTAGAGAGAACATACACGGGGGAGGAGGGGCAGAGAGAGACTCTTCCAGCAGACTCTCCGTTGAGCAGGGAGCTTGATCCCACAACCCAGGAGATCATGACCTGAGCCGAAACCAAGAGTCGGACACTTAACCGACTGAGCCACCCAAGTACCTACTTTGTCCTGTTCTAAGGCCCAGCATGAGGAATCCCATCTTCTATGTTTCTTTTGTCCTGGGTCCTAAACTGGTTATACTAGTCCCTCTTGATCTTTCCTCACAGAAAGGGAGAGACCTGTGTCTCCTTGATTCCTCACACTCAAAAGTCTGGTATCACGGTGTGTTGACAAATTCATTTTGTACTTAGGGTGTTCCATGAGGAGTAGCATATAGGAAGGTAAAGTATAGGACCAAAAGGAAGAATCAAGGGAGCATGGTCAGAAAAATTTCAAAGTTGGACATGATAAAATACTTGGAAGGAATGCCTACATCTAAGACCTAGCCTCCCAGTGAGCTGCGGAAGATTGTACATGGAGACCACTGAGAGGGGGCTTTTTGTGGGTTTGATGAGACCGTGTCGGTCAGGCTCATCAGATGATAGTGAAGTTCTGAGGAATGGAGAAAGATACTGAGGAAGGTGGGTGAGGGGGCTGAATGATGAACTTCAAGAACCTCCGGCCGTGGGCAAAGTCCTGTGTTCCTCCGGGGAAGTCAAACCTTGTGGGAAAGCCAGGTTTCAGCTGTTTTGTGAAGGACCACAGTGTGTGGGAAGCGGCTTTCCTGGTTTTATCACAGCTCAGTGGCTGAGGGCAGTGTTCGCATTAGCTTCTCTCCCCACTGTGAGAGCTGAACAGAACTACTGGACTGCTGGGACTGAAAATGAGAGTTTGGCCTAGGAAAAAAAAGTATGCCTCTTCAAAGTCTCTAAAATCAGAAAACAACAGAGTTTTTGTACCTTTCTTTGAAGTGAGCAAAGCATGTGAAACTGCACTGCCTATTTTCACAAGTGAGATTCAGGGCCCCGGGCGCTTAGAAGCAGTAATGATGCAGGCCCATCAACACTGGCCCGGAAGCAGTGTGTCCAAGAAGACACCCAAATCCCCGCACATGGCAGAACAGAAAACAGGGAGAGAAGTGTTCTGTTTGGGTGAGTTTGGCTAACTGGCTAAAATTTGTTCTCTGAAAGAAAAGACTAAATCCAGAGGTGATCTTTTCTTCCTTTAAGGAACAAAACAAAAAAACCAGCCCACCGTCTTCCTGAAGGATGCACACAGGTATCTCACTAAGTGCAGTGTGTGTCCTCGTACTTTGAAGGTCTGAGCTGTGCTAGGGCTGGCATTTGCTAAACCATACTGTGGATAGAGAATTGCATCCCTTTAAATGACTTTTTTAAAGGCATGAGTGAGTGGACCCTACTGAGTAACCTGAGGACTTGAAGCGCATCCTCAGACCATGAGGTACTTCTCACTACATCTCTGCATACCCTGTGGGTGTTGCTAGACATTTCTTTAAAGATTTTATTAATTTATTTAATGAGAGGCAGGCAGAGAGGGAGGAGGAAGTAGGCTTCCTGCCGAGCAGAGAGCCCGATGCGGGCCTCGATCCCAGGACCCTGAGATCATGACCGGAGCTGAAGGCAGAGGCTTTAACCCACTGAGCCACCCAGGCGCCCGCTATACATTTTTTTTTTTAAACTAAGACAGTGTCATGAAGCTTACGTTCTGTCGGAAAAGACAGATTGGCTTTCATGAGCTACATATGCAGGAGCGTCACTAGCAACTCCTTACCTCTGATGACCCCTCCCGCTCACTTTTTCTTAAAAATGTTAAGTGGTTCCCCGGCTGCTGCTTCAGAATAATTTCAAGCTATGGCAGAATTGGAGTTAACAGTCTGCCACCTTTGCTTTATCTGAGTTTGTTGATTTGTCTATTTAACTGACCCATTTAATGATTACATTCCATACATAATGACACTTTAAGATTTATCTTCTGAGGTAAAAGACGGTCTTACATAACCACAAAGGAATGACCGCACTCAGGAACTTAACACTGATGCAACACTGCTAGACATAGTTTAAGTTGAAATACCCCCAATTCTGCCAGTAATATTCTTTACGGCTTTTTTTTTTTTTCATTCAGATTCATTTTGCATTTAGCTGTCATTTCTTTTTAGTCTCCTGTGATCTAGAACGCTTCCCCAGCCTGTTTTTTATAGCACTGCCATTTTAGGAGAGGTCAGAGCAACTTGCTCTGTAGGATGTACCTCACTCTTAAATATTTTTAAGATATTTTAAATATTTTACACCCAGTTACCACAGTGGTGATGTGTCCTTCTCACAGCATCACTCAAAGCTTTCATCAGGATTCTCTGGTCAGCCCATTCCCTCTCTCTAGGTGCTTTTTCCTGGTCTTGGCTTCTGGGATGTTGAGACCCCCCAAGTCAATATTGCCAGGCCTCTTGCCTGAGTGTCTTTGGATAAAAATGTAACCCAATCTGAAATTCCAGCCAGCCTTCAGAATGTCTTCCAATTTTCCAACCTATGCAAAGATAGTCCTTTACCAGCCTTTCTTCCTGTATCTACCTTTTTTTTTTTAAACTTTCTTGAAGTATGAATTTGGACATAGGTGCACACCCCTGATATGACCACAGCAAGGTGCTAAATGTATTCATCACCCCCTAAATCAGCTCTTTCTCTCCCTTCTTTAGCCAAGCCCAATGACCACCAAGCATCAAGGTCAGTCTGTTTCTTCTCATAAAAAGAGCAAAATACTCTGCAGCTTCTGCCAGTAATGAGCTGAACTCCACCTTCCCCTCCAAACGCGATCCCTTGGTCTCCATGGGCAGAGCCGGGGCTCATCCACAGAGCGCGTGCTGTCTCGGTGACCTGTGCCGCCAAGCACGTCCAGCCCTGTGGGCAGTGTTTCCCATTTAGCCCACAACATACCATCTGTCCTTTTCACTCCATCTTTTTGGGGCATCTCATCATGCATTAGATCTCCTCATCTGTTTTGTAGTATGTAGCAGCTCCTTCTTCCTGGCACTTGAGCCCTGTCTCTGCCGGAAACATTCAGTGTGGTGCTTGTGGAAGGAGTGTTTTACTAAGCAAGCACAACACATCCCTGTGTGCACACACTTAAGTTTACCAGGGAGGTTCTGGTTAAAGATGGCAAGAGAACAGAGTCCTGAAATTGCCTCCTCCCACAGACACTCTTAAGTCTACAGCTCCATACACAACAAGTCCCTCAAAAAGCAGCTCAGTGACACCTACGCCTATCAGGCAGATGGGGGGGGTGAAAAGCACCCCACAGTGAAACAGGTAAGAGAGGCAGATGTCGCCATAACCCCCAGCCCTGGTGTGGTGACACACAACCGGGAAGGAACTCACAACTTTCAGCTTCTTCCTGAGGAGTGAGCCCCCAAAACAGCTTTCAGTTCAACAGGGTATGAGTCCAAGAGATCCTCAAGGTTACAGTGAACAAAAAGACAGTACTTAAAGGGCTCACAGCGACTCCCTGTGGCTAACTTTCCACAGCTCACACTGAAATGCGCCCACTCTTCCTTGGAAAAGGCCTGTTTGTTTCTTGTAAAAGCTTCAGGTTAAGGTGTAGTCTTCTAATTTACAACACATGTAGGGACCACCTGAAATACTCTCCAGAGACTGTGGAGGCCAGTGGGTGCCATCTTCCCACTCTCCTACCTCCCTCCAGGCCACTAGCTATCTCTTGGAATGGAGAAAGTACAGGTTTCAATGGCTGCCATCTAGTAAATATATAGCTTGATCATCTGGCTCTGGTGGCCAGCGTGGCTTGTGTTCACAGGTTCATTGGGATGGCAGCAAACAGAAATGTAAATGGCCATCACCCAGGAGGGAACAAACACAAACTCCCATCTTTCCCTGAAGAAAGTACAGCTGCTGGCTGAGATCCTCCCCTTTGGGACATTGACAGATCTTGACATGCCCTCAACTACTGAGTGCCACTAAGAACAAATAAGGCTGCTGGAATGATTGGAGATGGGTGAGAGACGATCAAGAGCTAGGGCAGAATTGAAAGATAAAGTTCATCTCCCACAAGAACTTTAAACCACGACTAGGAGAGGTGGCTGTTCTAGCCAATGCACAGAAGCCAACACAGTGTCAAAGAAAATGAAGTGGCCTATGTTCCAAATCAAGGGACAAAATAAATCAAAAAAAGACAGTGAAATGGAGAGAAGTGATTTACCTGATAAAGAGTTCAAAACAGCAGTCATAAGGATGCTCGTCGAGATCTGAAGGAGAAGAGTGCACGTAAGGTGAGAATTTCAACAAAGATAGAAATGGTTAAACGGTACCCAAGAGCAACCATGAGGCGGAAGAACACAACTGAACTGAGTACTACATGCGAGGGGTTCAGTAATGGACTGCTTGAGAATCTTTGAAGACAGTAGAGTCCACCGGAAGAGCAAAAAGACCAAAAACGGACTGAGAGACTTATCAGGATACTCTCAAGCTGACGAATAGTCACATTATAGGGGTTTCACAGGAGCAGAGAGAGAAAAAAGAGGTGAGAAAACTTTCCTAGCTTGAGGAAGGAAACAGACATCCAGAGAGTTCCAAATAAGAACTGCAAGAGACCCACACCAGGACTCATTAAAATTAAATCGTCAAAAGATACAGACAAGGGAGAGAATCCTCAAATCCTCAGCAGCAGATTTTCCCGCACAAACTTTGCAGGTCAGAATGGAGTTGGGTGATACATTCAAGTGTTGAAAGAAAAAAACAGCCCCCCAGAACATTCTGTCTTGCACAAAGTTGTCCTTCAGAAGTAAAGACAGAAAAGGTTTTCCAAACAAGCTGAAGGAGTTAGCACCACAAGGCCCGTCTCACAAGAGAAGTCAAAGAGACTTCTAAGATTTATTTCAGAAACAGTGAGCAAGCAGCCTGGGCAGAGGGAGAGTCTGAAGGAGACTCCATGTGGAGCATGCAGCCCGGCGTGACATGGGGCTTGATCCCAGGACCCCAAGATCCTGACTTAAGCTAAAACCAAGAGTCAGACACCTGACTGAGCCACCCAGGTGCCTCCAAAGTGGCTTCTTGAAGCTGAATGCAAGGGCACAGGTTAGTAACAGGAAAACATAGGAAAATATAAATCTCTGTAGTAAAGGTAACTGTATCATTACATCAAGAATAATGTGATGCAGGTGGATTAACCACTTCCAAATTTCATAGGAAGGTTAAAAGATAAAAGTAGTAAAAATGACTATAATAATTTGTTAACAGATTCACCAGATAAAAAGATATCAAAACAAAATATTGCGAGGGGAGTAAAAATGTAGAGCTTTAGAATACATTCAAAACTTAGTTGTTACCAACTTTAAGTAGACTGTTACAAATAGATTGTATGTAAGCCTCATGGTGACCCCAGCAAAACAACCTGTAGTAGACAACACGACAGAGAAAAAGAAAGAAATCAAAACGTACAACTACTGAAAATCATCACACTGCAGAGGAGGGGACAAAGGAAATACAAAATAGTCAGAAAACAATTTTGAAAATAAGTGCATCCCTATGAAAAATTATTTTAAGTGAAAATAGAATATAGTCTCCAATCAAAAGGCCTCGAGTGACTCAGTGGATTTAAAAACAAAAACAAAATAAACACAAGCTCCATCCATGACCTACAGCACCATCTGCCAATAAGAAAGACTGAGAAAGACCAATATCTCATGTGGAATCTTAAAGACACAATAAGTGAACAAACAAAAAGGCAGACTTGGATATATAAATACAGAGAACAAACTGATGGTTGCCAGAGGAGAGAGCAGTAGGGAGCTGGGCAAAATGGGGGCAGGGGAGCGGGAAATAACAGGCTTCCAGTGATGGAATGAGTAAGTCATGAGGATAAAAGTCAGTGATAGCATAATAGGCCTGTATGGTGACAGATGGTAGCCACACTTGTGATGAGCATCACCTAAGGCACAGAGAAGTTCGGCAACTATGCCATACACATGCAGCCACAGTGATACTGTGTATAAACTACACTCAGAAAAAAACTTTTTACTAAGAGACTCACTTCATATTGTAAGGACATATGCAGACTGAAAGTAAAGGGATAGAAAAAGATACTCCATGAAAATGAAACTAAGAGATGGGGTGGCTATCCTTATGTCAGACACAATAGACTTTACAACAAAGACTGCAGTAGGAGACAACCAAAGGCACTACATGAGTCCAACAAGACGTTATGACATTTGTACGTGCTTATGCACCCAACATGAGAGCACTGAAATATATAAAGCAGATATTAACAGTGTAGAGAAACACTGGACTTAAATCCTTCTGGTCTAAGGTGCCATTTAACAGATTTATATAAACATTCTCTCCAAAAACAGAGAACACATTCTAAAGCACAACTGGAACATTCTCCAGGGAAAGATCCTATGTTAGAGGCCACAAACCAAGTCTTAATAAGTTTGAAAAGATTGAAAGTAAGCATCTTTTCTGACCACAGTGATCTTAAACTAAAAATCTGTTACAAGAAGAAAACAGGAAAATCTGCAAATAGGTGATTAAACAACATCCTTCTGAACAACCAGTAGATCAAAAAGAGACATTAAAAAAATACTTTGAGACAAATGAAAAAGGAAACAATGTACCAAAACTTACAGAACCCAGCAAAAACAGTTCAAAGAGGGAGTTCATCACAATAAATACCCACATCAGAACACAAGGAAACTCTCAGCTCAAAGAGCTAGAAGGAGTCCAAAGTTAATGGAAATAAATACAAATGTATCCAAAAAAAGGGCAAGATCAATGAAACAAAGATTAAAATAGAGTTTACACTCACCAAAAGCAAAAAAAAAAAAAGTCAAACAGAAATCAAAGAGGAGATGTAATACATAATGGGGATTAAGGACTATACTTGTGATGAGCACCACTGATGTACAGGAAGTGTTGAGTCACTATATTATACTCCTGAAACTAATATAACACTATGTTAACTGGATTTGAAAAATTATTTAAAAAAGATATTAAAGCAGATTGCATGAAGAAGTGTAACAGACTCGAACCGTTATACACCACCTGACTGCACAACCCAGAAGACATGGATAGATGAACTCCAAACACATACAGCCTACCAAGATTGAATCATGAAGAAATACAAACTCCAGAAAGACCAATTAATAGTAAGGAGGTTGAATTGGTTATTGCAGACCTTCCACCAAACAAAAGTCAAGTGCCAGATGGCTTCCCAAGTGAATTCCAACAAATATTTAAAGAAGAGTTAATGCACATCCTTCTCAAACTCTTTCAAAAATTGAAGAGTAGGGAACACTTCCAAAGTCATTTTTCAAGGGTAGCATTCCCCTGATACCAAAACCAGACAAGAATTCCACAGGAGAAAATTATGAGCCAATATTCATGATGAGCATAGATGCAGAAACCTCATAGCAAAACAAATTCAACAATGTATTAAAAGGATAATGACCTTGACTTTGACCAAGTGGGACTTGTTCCAGGGATGCAAACCAATATAACACACCACTTTAACACAATGAAGGATGAAAATCACATATAACCATCTCCGTAGAGGAAGAAAAAGCACTTGACAAAATTCAACATTCATTCTTGATAAAAACTATCAGAAAGTAGGCATAGAGGGACTACACATCAACATCATTGACACATCAACATCATTGAGGCCATAAATAGCAAGCCCACAGCTAACGTCCCATTCCACAGTGAAAAACTAAATCTAAAATCGGGAACAAGACGAAGTTGCCCACTCACACCACTCTTAATTCAACACAGTATTGGAAATCCTTGCCAGAATAATCTCATATCAGAAAGAAATACAGGGCATCCAGATCGTAAAAGAAGAAGAAAAATTATCTCAACTTACAAATAAAAGTGTTTTATATACAGAAAACCCCAACTCCACCAAAGAACTGTTAAAATAAATGAATTCAGTAAAGATGTAGGATACGAAATTAATATACAGAAATCTGTTGTTTCTATACTCTGATAACAAACTATCAGAGAAATTAAGACAACAGTCTCCTTTACATCAAAAAAGAATAAAATACCTGGCACTATATTTAATTAAGGTAGTAAAAGACCTGTACATAAAAACTGAGACATTGATAAAAGAATTTGAAGAAGATGCAAAAAAGTGGAAAGATATTTTGTGCTCATGGATTAGAAGAATATTGTTGAAATCCCCATCCTTATCCAAAGCAATCCACAGAGTTAATGCAATCCCTATCAAAATTCCAGTGGCATTTTTCACAGAGAACAAACAACCCTAAAATGGGTCTGGAACCAAAGAAGACCCCCAATAGCCAAAGCAATCTTGAGATCAAGAAGAACAAAGCTGGAGGCATCATGCTTCCTGATCTCAAACTATACTGACATTAAAAACAAATAGAAACATCAATGGAATGGAGTAGAAGGCCCAGAAATAAACCCATGTATATATAATCAATTTATCTACAACAAAGAAGCCAAGACTGTACGGTGGGGAAAGGATACTCTCTTCAATGAATGACCTTGGGAAAACTGGCCAGCCACATGGAAAAGAATGAAAGTAGACCACTTCATTTTACCATACACAAAACTCAAGATGAATTAAAGACTTGAATGTATAACCTGAAACCATAAAATTCTTAGAAGACAACACAGGGGGTAAATTCCTTGCCATCCATCTCAGCAATGACTTTTACCAAAAGCAAAGGTAACAAAAGCAAAAATAAACAAGTAGGACTCCATCAAACATTTGTAAATCCTGTATCTGATAAGAGAGTATTATCCAAAATATATGAACTCCTATAACTCAGTAGAAAAAAATCTGATTTTAAAATAGAAGAGCTGAATAGACATTTTCCAGTGTTTATGTGCAACAGACACATGCTTCTGATCTCAAACGGATGGCCAAGAGGTACATGAAAAAGTGCTCAACATCACTAAATCATCAGGGAAATACAAATCAAAACCACAGTGAGATTTCACTTCTTGCCTGTTAGAATGGCTGTTATCGAAAAGACGAGATAAAAGGGATTGGTGAGGATGTGGAGAAAAGGGAACTCTTGGGCATTACTGAAAGAACAGAAATTGGTACAGCCACTATGGAAAACAGTATGGAGATTCCTCCAAACATTAAAAGTTGAAGTACCCCATGACCCAGCAGTTCCGGCTCTAGGTACTTAATCTGAGGGAAGCATAACCACTATCTCAAAAAGATACCTGTACCCCATGTTCACTGCAGCATTATTTATAATAACCAACACATGGCAATAACCTTAGCATCCAGGGACAGAAGTGGGTCACGAAAATGCGATGTATATATTCAATGAAATATTAAGCCATAAAAGAGAATAAGATCCTGCTATTTGTGACAACATGGATGAACGTTAACAGCATGATACTAAGAGAACAGTAAATTTGTGATCTCACTTATATGTGAACTCAAAAAAAAAAAAAAAAAAAGGAAACTCATAGAACCAGAGAACCAGATTAGTGATGGCCATAGGCAGGGGGTGGGACAAAAATGGGTGAAGGTGGTCAGAAGGTAGAAACTTCCATTTGTAAGCAGCGTACAGCACAGAGACTACAGTTAACAATACTGCATTGTATATTTTGAAGTGGCTAAGTGAGTAAACCATAAAAGTTCTCAGCACCAGAAAAAAAAAATACACAGCTGTATTGGTGGTGAATGTTAACCACACTGTTGGTAGTCATCAGTTTGCAAGATGTGCATATTTCAAATCATGTTGCACACCTAAAACCAGTAACAATGTTGTATGTCAAGAAAAACAAATTCACAAGAATATTGGCTACTAATTTCAATATCTTTCACCATCCTTCAACACTGGCCATCCAGTCATCAGCATCAGCATTGGGTACCAAACTATATTTAAAAAAACTTATACAGAGCAACTTTATATAAAATTGAGACCAGCTTCCCTGAAGTGTAATTTTTAAAAGTGATTAAAGTTAATACCAAATACTGGATAAATTATTTTTTCTTTTGAAACACTGGAGAAGGACAGGAAAAAGTACTAAGGTCATCATACATCATGTTGGAAACTGATTCAAAACACAATGTGATTTAGATTAGCAGTCCAAAGAAAAATAAGGGGCATAGTTGCTTGTATACAGGCCCTCTTTTAACACAAAATAATTTTCTAATACATAGCGCCTATTTCATACAGAGAAAGTAGCTTGCTTAGGTGTCAGCAAAATCACAAGAATAAGGATTGGGGCGTCTTTTGGGCATAAGCTACATTTGTTCTGGCTCAAGTCATTTTTTTAAAAGATTTTTATTTATTTATTTGACAGAGTGAAACACAGCTAGAGAGGGAACACAAGCAGAGGGACTGAGAGAGGGAGAAGCAGGCTTCCCGTGGAGCAGGGAGCCTGATATGGGACTTGATCCCGGGTCTCCAGGATTATGACCTGAGCTGAAAGCAGTCGCTTAACCAACTGAGCCACCCAGGCGCCCTGTCAAGTCTTTTTTTTTTTTTTGAGAGTGCACACACGTGTGCGAGTGAGGAGGGGCAGGGGCAGAGAGACAGAGAATCTCAACCCGGCTCTACACTGGGCACAAGGCTCAATCTCATGACCCTGAGCCATGACCTGAAATGAAATCAAGTGTCAGACGCTTAACCAACTTAACCACCCAGGCTTCCCTGAAGTCACTTTTTAAGCAAGAAGAACCACTATCATTTCAGTCGTGGAACGGGGAGTGAGTCAGATAGGATATCATCGCTTCATGTAAGCCTAAAACTGGTGAGTTTCAAAGGACTTTAAAGATTATGTTTCCCACAGCAAACTATTCCATTTCTTTTTTTCTGAGCTGAAAAGGAGTAATCTCACTTTTTTCTTCAGCAAGCAGCATCTTATGTTACCCTACATCAGGGTACTCTTAACTTGATCCTGTCTTATTTTGAAATGTTTGCTTTTTTTTTTTTTAATGTTTCAGTCATTCTGCTGGACCGACTTGAGACAAGCTGTGGAGACCATAGCTAATAATTCAAAAAGAACTTTTTAAAAAAGGTTTTTATTTATTTGTCAGAGAGCTAGAACACAAACAGGAGGATGACAGGCAGAGGGAGAAGCAGGCTTCCCACCAAGCAGGGACCCCAATGCGGGACTCAATCCCAGGAGCCTGGGATCATGACCTGAGTCAAAGAGGCAGACGCTTAACCCACTGAGCCACCCAGGCATCCCTCAAAAAAGGATTTTTGGGGGGCATGTCTGTGGCAATCACCTTGGAGTAGAATCTAATTGAAGGGTTAATGTTCAAGTCCTGTCATTAACTGAGTATGAAATCCCTGACCATTATACTGTTTGAGCAGGCAGTCAATCAGTGAATTAGGAGTAAGGGCTGGCCAAATTCCTAGTGTGTACACTTGGGACTGAATATTTTCTTGTTAAATAAATGTCGCCTTTTCTCGGCGGGCTGTGGAAGAGGCGGTGGTGGTAGATGGAGGTGAACTTATGCACACAGGTATTAATTAGAGTTAATACCCATTCCTGGGTTGCCTGTTGTAGTTACACATCAGTGTGTCCTTACAAAACCCATAAATAGAGTTTCTCTCCGGCTTGACGTCTTACAACAGAATGTATCAGTCACCTGTTGCCATGTGACAAAATAATTACAAAATTCTTCCATTACGTATTTCTCATTCACGCATCTCTTGGTTGGCTGGAGTTCATCTAGGCTTGACTCCAGGTTGTGGGTTGGGTTCAGGTCTCTTCTACCTACCTCATGTTTCTCGGGTCAGCAGGTCCTCTGGGCAGTGTGCTCCTTATAGCACCCAAGCACAAAAGGGGCAAGCCACCTAAGCACATTACAGACCTCTACTTCTATGTGCTAACATTCCATTGGCCAAAGCGAGTCACATGACCAGGTCCAACTTCCTGGACCAGGGAAGCATACTCTCCCCAATACTTGGCCCCTCTGTTCTGTCTTTAACTAACCTTCTTGGTGTTTGAGCAAGCCAGTCACACTTCCCTCCTCAAGTCTTCGCATTTGCTGTTCTCTCCTATATATACATGGGTCACACCCTCATGGACTTAAAATTCTTTAAAAATCCAGCTCAGTGTCAAAGAGTCCAGTGGTGTTACTTGAATATCAGGGGTCTTTTAGCAGTTTCAACTTTTCCAGTATAATTAACACAGAAAATATTAGCCATTAAGCATTTTTCAGTGTTGATTCACCTCTACTCATGCATACATGTGGTAACTCTGATTTTGAATCCTAAAAGATTAAACCCAAAGGACTTTTTCATAGTGAGAAAATCTTGAGAAGAGAAGAAAACAAGATTATACTTGACTCGTGCATGTACTATGGAGGATGGAGTCCGTGCTCAGAAAATGTTTAAATGGATACTTTCATTGCTGTCATGGAAGTTTTCCATTAAAGCAAGCCAGTTTTCTTTTTTGCATATGGACATTTAAATCTGACACTTACAGATGATAGTTTATCTGTAAAGATGAACTTTGTTGACCTCATTAGGTTTATGCTTTCAAGTTTGATCTTTGCAATAATTCAGGGAGAGGAATGCCAGTCCCGTCAATGAACCATGTCTGAATCTTAACACACTACAATTCAGTTCCTAGCGTTCCAGTATGATGTAATTAAACTGTCAGAAATTTTAACATGGTTGCTCGTGAATGTCTCTGTTGGTTCTGATTTATTCTGTAAGGTGTACTATCACTGAAGCAGACTTAATGCCATTAAAAATGCCCCATGTTCCACAACTTGGCAAAATTTGCATCCATAATGGAACAAAGAGATGTAATCATCCCTGCGGTTGTCAGGATTCTGTTCCTCCTGGCAATATTTCATTCATTCCATCCCCACCAGATAATGGTGGTTTACACTCACAGGAGAAAAGAAACTAAAGATGCTCTATTTCATTTTTTCATTTCTAGAGGCACAAATACAAGCAAGTCATGTGTACATGTGTGGATTGGTAGGTAGATACCAAAACTTCTTTTTCTGTCTTGTGATCTTACCTTTTCAGCTCTTGTTTCTTGTCCTTAGTATTTGAAAGAGCTTTTCTATGGTATGTCACCATGAGACTCACAGAAGGAGAGGTTTTCTGTCTATCCTAGGTCCGTAAGCCCTCTGCTCTAGTGATGACATTCAGCTCTCCACATAGGATATGATGTTTGTCTTAATGGTGTGTCAAGGATTCCTTTAGCTTACACTGTAAAAAACAAGGATGAAAACTTAATAAGAAATGCAGGGCTGTAATCACAGATGAAAATCCAAGTGGCATTGATGAAAGGAAATGACAAGCATACCTACGTCATTAAATTGTAGGCTGCCCGGTCATTTCCAAGTCAGACATGAACCTAAGGTTGTCCTTAAGCAGGTTGGTTACTCTTTGTTTTGCCGAAGCAAGGTCTTGTTTTCAATGGAAGTGACAAGGTACTGAGCAAAGAGGGCTAGAAGTTACTTTTATAAAAAAATAAGTTGGGTGCCTGCCTTTGGCTCGGGTCATGATCCCAGGGTCCTGGGATTGAATCCCACATCGGGCTTCCTGCTCCACAGGAAGCCTGCTTCTCTCTTTCCCATTACCTGTGCTTGTGTTCCCTCTCTCACTGTGTCTCTCTCAGAGTTCAAAGTAATTTTGTTCTCAGTGAAGAAATCTGTCCCTGACTGCAAATGCTGGCCAAGGTGCAGGTCTGTAACACATCAGTCATCAGTAGAGACACACAGATCAACAGACTCGTGGATTCCCATTCCCAGAGGAGGACCATCCATCCCTGTATTCCGTTTCATCCAAAACCACCTCCTCCGCTCACATAAACAGATTCTCAAAAGTAAAAAAGAAGTTCCTCTTTCTAAGCCTCCCAAAACATGGTGAGGATAAAGTGTCACATGTAACAGAGGAAAGGAACCTTACTCCACAGAATCCCCCATATCCACAGTCTTCCAAACATTAATATTTCCCTATCCCATTAGACTTCAAAGGTACTTGAGTTTTGTTGGTATTTTTGATTAAATGTCAAAGGAAGGAGTGGGGGAAACACCTCTGTGTCACCATTCCATCCTTAGCTTCATCAGGTGAAGGCAAAATGTCACATACTCACTTCCTTTTGTGTTGAAAAGACACACCTCAAGTGCCTAATTGTTTTCATTTTTTTTAATTATTACAAAGAAAAACAGTTCACATTTACTAAAGGGACTTAAGTAATGTACATCGACTTAATCTTAACTTCTAAAGAGAGAAACCATTTTCTTCTCTAAAGACAAGGACATAGATAAATCCCTGCACAGACCTTCAAGGGAAGGAGTTGTTCCCGAGTTATTCAGCCTTGAGAGGTTATTTTTATTGATGCTATTTCTGAGCAAGTGAAAATAAATTTATAATGACTTTTTAAATGCAATCACAGGCTTTTTCTCTAGTTTCCCTCTGTTTTCCTTAAGCATAACATGCTATTGTTTGTGCTTGCTTTCATTAAGGTGAGGAAGACCTGCTCAGTCCTCCCCAGGACACAAGCACAGGGTTAGAGGAAGTGATGGAACAACTCAACAACTCCTTCCCTAGTTCCAGAGGTAAGCTCCGCGACGTGCCAGTAACACACACCTCCTGGAATTAGGCCTCCTGTTCCCATACCCAACTAGCTGTGTATTTTCTGTGGCTAAGTAAGCACATCCTGACAGCGTGCCACCTGGGGATCGTTGTCAGAAGCAAGTGCTTTTCGGGGTGCAGTTGTGCTTTGGATGACCAGATTGATGGGTTTGGGATTCTGGTTGAATTCAGATGCCTGGAGAACCCAAATTCCTCTAGAAACAAGAATATTAACTTAGACGTTTACTCCTTTTGCCCATTAGTCTGAAGAGTTAATTATGAGATTGGTTTTACTTTGGAGCAATGATGCTGTGACATTGACAAAGACATTCATGGCCCAATGGCACCTTTGCCAGAGTCACACACTTACCACGCACTATGGTGAAATCTAGAATATGCCTAGTATACAGTGGTGGTGAGGACTCGGCCTTCTGATGCCCTTTACATTTAAAAGTTGTCTCTTACCCCATTATTTAAATATAGGTACAATTAAGTCTTTATATACTAGTCTGTTGTTACTGGTTTCACTGCCACAGATGGAATAGGATGCTTGCAAAGAAAGACATTAGTAATATGAGTGCCCTTATTTCCCACCATCACCGTGCCCGCATGTATTTTTCCTCTCATATAAAAGCAGCATTTGACCCCACCATCTTTTCCCACTAGCCAGTATGAGCTCCAGGTGTCTTCATTACTCCAAGGAAGCTTTCACTCCATTAGCATTTTGAAGTATTTTAGTTTATTGCTCTGACATAAAACAGAGTCCCTAACCTACCTCCCTTGAGTGAATAAAAAATGGCCGCAGCCACCCATAAGCAAATGTAGGGAAAACCTAAACAAGCCAAAGAGGAGAACACAAGTCTTTGTGGCCAGTGACTGGCACCCCTAACGGGCAGCCCCAGAGGGAAGGGCAGCTGAGAATCTTGCTATTTGTCCCTCTCTTTCTGTTCGGTGTCTGCTAACAATGGCCATTTCCTGGCTGTTCAATGTCCGAGCGAACACTGTGCAGTGCACGTGAAAAGCCGTGCTGTTCTCCTGGAGTGTTGCTAAGGAACCATCAGGGAAGCTAATTTTAAATGCCTGCACCAGCCATCTTTACACTGCTGAGTGCCTCTGATGTGTTGATTTTAACACAGAAGAACCTTCTCTGTCTTCCCTCCACCCCCACATCCCCCATCTGCCACCTCGTCTCCATCATGACTTCCTCAGTTGTTGTCTCTCCCTAGATGCCATGGTTCAGGAGAAGACTATGTGCTGGCTGGACAGAAATCAGACGCCCTCCCCTTTATCCTATCAGCTTTTACAAGCACATAGTATGTACTAGTGAAGGCTCAGGGATGCAAACAAGAAGGCCCAATTCCTCGCCTTCAAGGTGCTTTCGGTTGACTGAGGACATAGACTTCCAAAGTTCCCATTACAGTATAGTATTATGGCTGTACTGGACAAGTCTAGGACAGGAGTGAATCCCAGAGGCACCCTCTGACCTAAACAGGAGGGGTTTACCTTAGGTACAGAAAGGGTCTTCAAGATGACACAGCAAGAACTTTGGGACCCCCCCCCCACATAGCACATTATTTCCGGTGGCCCCTGCCTATCCCTTGAAGGTCACAGATGGATACCTCGTCCCAGCCCCTTCTCCGGCAAACTTGGGTACCTGCTCTGTGGGAACTTAGTGGCTGCTGCGTTGATGCCCTGGGCTTTTCTTTCCCAGCTGAATAAATAAGAGTGTAACACACAAGAGGCTAGAGCAGGGCTCATGGCTCTGCTTCCTTACAGGCCACCTTTCTATGCTAGGCCTCTGACCCATCCTCATTATCTTTAGGGTGAAGGTCTCTGCACCCTCTCCCTGCATCCCTTTTAGTCCCCGAAGCTGGATACCACGTGGGTATGGAAGAAGCCACCCAGAAGAGGAGAAATAGATTTCTCCGGAAGTATTTGGCAGTTAGCCTCTCTGATGTCAAATTCACCTTGTATGATGTTGATTTACTTTTATGGAAACGTGGGGAACTTCAGGCTGCCCCAATAGTGTTTACTAAATCCACACTTACGGAAGCATCCTTCCCCTGAGTGCTAATCTGAGTTCTCAAATAGGGGATAAGAAGGCTTTGTCTGACCAATTCCATTAACTGAGTTCCTACTTATTCAATAGTAGGCTGGTGGCCTGAGACAATTTATTTTCCTGAGGAAAACAATCAGGATCTGGCTATCGTTTCTGTGATGCTATTACCCTGACATTTTTTTTTCACCACTTCCTGCCAAATTAGACCTTAAAATTGGGCCTTTACTATTAGGCATCCAATTCCAGCACGTAGGAGTTCTTTCCATAGCACCAAGCAATTCCGACACCAGCTGGGTGTCCTAGAATCCAACTCATCTGGGACACCATCTATGCAGAGAGAGCATCAGATCCCCCAATACCGCCCCCACTTCACTTCAGAGACCAGTTGCAAGTTCAGTTTATCACCTGGGCTTCTGACGCCCCCCACACCTCCCCCACGACATAAAGATTCCAAGGACCCCCTTCAGTTAACTTCCTACAGCGGCTCACAGAACTCAGAGATGTTTTCCTCACCGGCTCACCCTGTACTCCCAAAGGACAGAATTCAGGATCCGCCAGAAGGAAGGGATGCATAGGGCCAGGTAGAAGGGAAGGGTGCAGAGCTGCCTGCCATGCTCCCTCCAGGTGCCCTGCCCTCCCAAGCACCTCCACGTCTTCACCAGCCTGGAAGCTCTCCCTGCTCAGTCCTGTTGGCTTTTTAGGGAGGCCCTGTGACATAGGTGTGACCCATTAAATCACTGGCCATTGGTGATTACACTCAAGTCTCCAGCCCCCCCTTTTTCATCCCCTGGCACCCAGCCCCCTAAGCGTTACCTATGGGTTTTCCAAGGCTTGCCTCATTAACATTACAAAAGATACTATGCTATCTCTTTTCACAGGAAATTCCAAAGGCTTTCAAAGCTCTGTGCCCTCAAAGGGAATTAAGACCTAATACATATTCTTAATCCTAAATCTCAATAGCACGCCCTTTTCTCCTCAAATTCAAATGAATAAAACTCTCATCATTGTAAAAATAGAATGGAGAATACATATATGGTAGGGGTTTCGTGGGAGCATCTTACCAATCAGGAGGTATGTTAGGTTGATACTAAGCAGAAAAGTTGGAGTCTTACACATCTCTGGCTTACAGACCATCCCAAATGGAAGGGCCCTGCAAGGTCATTTTAGCATTTCTGAGGACCCAAACTATGCTTTGACTTTTTAACCATTATCCATACCAGTAGAAACATTTTACATCCCAAACTATATTAAGGATATAAAATACATTGTGTGTGTGTGTTCACACACATGTATATACAACACACATGAATGTGTCTAGTTACATACATATACAAAGATCATAAGCAAAAGATTAGTGAACAAATACTTCCTATACTACAATCAATTCACACTGTTTCTGTTTTATTTACTTAAAAATAAAATGCTGGCTACAACCCCCTAAGTTGATTTTCAGATCCAGTGGTTTAAAAAAGTACTGATCTGACCTCGGTTTTCTTTGCCCAGATGTGCATCTTTTTTAAAAAAATTACAGTTTGGGGTGCCTGGGTGGCTCAGTTGTTAAGCGTCTGCCTTGGCTCAGGTCATGATCTCAGGGTCCTGGGATAGAGCCCTGGGTCAGGCTCCCTGCTCAGCAGGAAGCCTGCTTCTCCCTCTCCCTCTCCCACTGTCTCTCTGTCAAATAAAAAATAAAAATTTTCTTTAAAAAAACTACATTTTAAAAGTTTCACCATGGAAGTTGTTTCTGCCAAGACTTTCCTAGTATCTTAGAGGACATCCCGCTTTTACTCTTAAGTCTTCCACCCACGTTCCCATTGCTGTGTTAGCAAGAATGAAGTTCATAGTTGCTGCAGCTGTTTCAGACAGCTGTTTGAGTAACTCAAAACAGATGTCAGAGCCAGAGGTCTGACATTTAGTGGAAATGTGCTATTAAATACCACCTCATGGTTTACTTAACCCTGCTAGATAATTGCCCGCAGAGGAAAAGACGTTTTAAATAAAATATTACACTTTTCACACATGTAAAGTATAGAAATAGGGGAGTTTTGCGTTTTATTTTATTTTTTTAAAGATTTTATTTATTTATTTGACAGAGAGAAACACAGCGAGAGAGGGAACACAAGCAGGGGGAATGAGAGGGAGAAGCAGGCTTCCCGCCAAGCAGGGAGCCTGATGCAGGGCTCGATCCCAGGTCTCCGGGATCATGACCTGAGCCAAAGGCAGTCGCTTGACCAACTGAGCCACCCAGGCACCCTGAGTTTTGCATTTTAAATGTACAATTTTTTTGTTACCCTTTGCCACAGTCTTGACTTCAGGCTCAAGTCTTAAGGTATCGGCTAACCTTCCCCTTGCATTTTCACTCAGAGTCCCTGGAAGCCTGAAGCGCCCTGTTCATGGCCATTCGGCAAGTTAAATTAAACCCCTGATCTTTACCTTGCTGGCCTTGCTAAACTGTTATCCATGTTAATAACAGGGTTTCATGCTTCTCCCTCTAATGAAAAACTGGTAGCCAACACTGTCCAGCATAATTGCCCCTGTAAATTGCCGGGTGTTCAAGGTGTCAGTGTGCATGTCTTTAGTTTTATGCTGATAGATTTCCTGATTAATCTCTAGACAAAGCTATCTGCAACCACTTGAGGGATTTCAGTGGCTCGCTGTATTTTAAACACAGAACATTAGCCAATTTCTAATCTATTTATCTACCAGTATTGTGTCCCTCTGTCTATAAATATATGTAGAAGTTGAATTCTGCTGTAATAAAAAACATCTACTATAAGGCGCTTTCTAAATCTCCACCCTTATTCTATAGGGATAGTACGTGGGTAGAATATGCAATAAACATTATTTTTCAAATAAACAATTTAAGTCATTTGTTCCTGTGTCTCTGATCGTTTTGCATTCTGACAAAGGCATTTCCATATGTATGTGCATTTCCGGAAGAAACGCTTTCCCAATCCATGGTACGGTAGTGGCTTCTCTAAAAATGAGATGCCACTGAATACTGACTAGTGAACAATAGGGTCCAAGGTACTGTTACCTGTACAATGTCTTACCTAGTGACCTGTGCCATATTATTTGTCTCCCCAACATCCATGCCATCCTCTAGCATATGACCCACCCCTCCGTAAAGCCCACATACATTCTGTTAAATGCCTCTAAATTGGCCACCCAACAGCTGTGTGTGCAAAACCTGCCATCTTCTAAAATTCAAATCTTGTCTGTGGTTCTTTTGTGAAAGAGCAGCATCAAGACAAGATCCCCTGTCCCCTTTCGGACACCACTCTCCTTCCTGTCAGCTTCCATCAATTTGGAGCTGTTATTCCTTTATACCAGGGATCAACAAACTATGGTCCAGGAGCCAAATCTGGCCCACTACCTGCTTTTATAAATTAAGTCTTATTAGAACATAGCTACACCCATTTATTTACATACTGTTGATGGTTGCTTTCTCACTCCAAGGAAGGAGTAGTTGTGGCCAAGTTGAACAGTTGCTATAGAGACCGTGTGGTATGCAAAGCCTAAACTGTCTACCGTCTGGCCCTTTATGCAGGAAGTTTGCCAACCCCTGCTTTATGCAATCCTTGTCCATTCCAGCTCCTTCTGTACATGCGGTCACGTACTTCTCATTGCTGATCAACTTGCAGCTCAACAAGACTGCCTTTGAATTGATTTGTGTATTTATAACCATGTTCACCAGAGATTATACATGTTTCAATATTTAAAATACAGCCATTAGAATCTTCTTTCACTTGTGATAAAAAAGAAATCCTAAAAAGGGACTCATTCTTAACTTTTTCAATTAGTGAGCAGAGATTAGGAAGCTACAGCTGCCCCCTCAAACAGTCCTGTCCTGAGATTCTAACCCTCAATAATGAATCATCTCAAGTCATACTGCCTGAGGAAAGCGGACTTCTCCAGACGTAGGACTCCCCCAGCACATTTCCTTTTTCTCTTGATTAATTTCCTGACAACATACCACATTGCTAGATGGACACCCTAAGTGAAGGTCTAGGGATACTCATTTCCAAAGAATGTATTCATGAAAGAAAATTTATCTGGCACTTGTATTTTTTTTAAACTGGTAAAGAATGTTTTTAAGTGGTACAAACAAAATAGTCTCTATTTTGTCAGTGTAGAAACTATTCCGATCCAGGAGAAAATATTATTTAACTTTTTTTAATCAAAAAGCAGAACTTCCTTTGGTACTGTGGTAATGAGCACATTGGAACCCCATCGATGACGGCGGATTTTTCAAAGAGATTAGGATTAACAAAGCTCTGGAAGGTCCACTGTATGTGAAACACGATTTCTGAAGAAATACCTGAAACAAAACCCAAGTCATTTGCTGCATACTTGGCAGTGGCCAGTGGATATTGAGCTCAGAATATGGCTTGGTGGAGAATAAGGATATGTAACCTTTATCACTCAGGGAACCAACAATTACATTCTGAAACTAAATCCTGTTGCTCTCTAACAACACTCCTTCCTGAAGCTCTTAAGTTTGAAAAATAGACCAAGGTGAAAACCAAAACAAGTTAGCAGCCCTTGGCACCTGAGTTACAGGGCGGTGGGCAAGACCAAATTGCCGCAAACACCAAGGACGCTTGACCGTGATCTAGTGGCTACTTAACTAATTCAGTGCAACCAACATTCGTCAGATGCCCATAGTTTTGGGGTACAGGAGGTACTGGGGATACAGAGGATATGTAAGCGATATATGGGCCCTGGCCTCAAGGACCTTACAGTCTTGTAGGGGAAAGGACTGAATTCTATTACCAGACAATATAACCACGAAATAGAAAGATGAAAAAAATGTTTGATAAAGGAGTGGAAAGGAATAGATGAGTAACTCATGCTGGGATTTGTCTGAACTATTAAGAATGAAATGATGTGGGGCCCTTGGGTGGCTCAGTTGGTTAACTGCCACCTTCAACTCAGGCCATAATCCTGGAGTCCTGGGATTGAGTCCCACATCGGGCTCCCTGCTCAGCGAGGATTCTGCTTCTCCCTCTGCCCCTCCAGGGCTCATGTTCGCTCGCATGCAAATAAATATAATCTTTAAAAAAAAAGAATGAAATAATCTTCTCTCTCCCCTTTTTCCTTTCATCTGGTATGGGCCTACCACTGGCAACACCCACAACTAGAAGCCAATACCCCTTTTTCTCTCTTTTCTCTGGTTTGAGGAATGTCATGAATATCTTGACCATGCTTACATGATCAAGTGTGCAGTTTTTATACCTTTTTAAAAAAGATTTATTAATTTTAGAGAGAGTGGGAGGTGCAGAGGGAGAGGAGAGAGAGAATCTCAAGCCGACTTCATGCTGCACTTGGAGCCTGACATGGGACTCAACCCTGAGACCACGATCTGAGCCAAAACCAAGAGTCAGACGCTCAACCAATTGGGCCACCCAGGCACCCCTGCAGTTTCTGTACTTCTAAGAAACTTCTGACTCTCTCAGAAAAATTCAGAAGGAAGGAAACGGGGGAGGAAGGGTGGGTGAGTCCTACTTAGAAAACCTTTCAATCCTAGAGGTTTTAGACCATGAACTTGAGTTGTGAAAGATTTCTTTTGGAATAGTAGCACCATACTTCTTTGGTCTGAATGAGTAGTCCTCGCATTGTTCCAGGGTGCGTTAGTCCTTGCAGCTGCTGAGCATGGGTGGCCCTGGAGGGACAGGAGATGCTGTACCGGGTCTCCCACAGCTCTATTTTTATTTGCTCTAAATCCTGGGCTTTCGCCTAGAAGCGATGGTCTCAGGAAGTGTCTCGTTGCTCAAGTCAGAGTCTGAAAACCAGTATTTCACTTGAAGGCCCTGGTGATGAGAGGGAATTGCAAGCCCCGGATGTGCTAGGTATGGTCAGAGGTCCGGAGTGTTCTGTCCGATTATAAACATTACTGTAGAAAACCTGACCAGAACCTGCTTTTCAAAAATAAATCAGTGTATATAGTCAGAGGATTCTCTAAAATAAACAAGGCCAGTGAGCCTTCAGCTGTTGACTCTCAAGGCTCCTGGTATCTGTTGAATTATGAAGAAGTAGTTGAGAAGTTGTTCCTGGATCTGGCTCTGTGATTTGCCCGTTAGTGGGACTCCTTTCCTCCCCCCCCCTTTTTTTCCCTATTTTCTCAAATGCCTCCAATCTCATCATGGGCACACTCAGCTTCTTCCAGATAGAAGAAATTCTCTCAAGGAGATGGACTCGTGCCTCTGTGACATTGTGCCTTGCATTTGGGGTGCAGACTTTGGCACACACATCTGCTCCCGTTTATGTTTTGGTGTATTGTCGAGAGTGAAGAGATTGAGATTCTTGGACGTGAAGCTTGAGGTTCTAAAGTTGTCCTTGAAAAACATGCTCAATTTGTCAGATTCCTATGCTGTGCCAGTTTTCATCCAGTTGAACACATAAACTCTATGGATTCTGTAAGTTATGTCTCCTGGATCATGTTATCTGTTTACACTGATTTTAAGTGTATGTAAAGGTTATTTGACTGGATGTGTCCTTCGGGTTTTTTTTTTGTTTGTTTGTTTCTGGTTGTTTTTTTTTTTTTTTCAGAAGGGAATAAATGAATTGTCTTCTCAACCTCTATTTGGTAAAAGCAGCAAAATTGGTATGAAACTGTATATTTATGCATTTTTTTCCTTTCTGATATCTCTGCCTCTTCCTCTCTCCATTATTAAAGGAAGAAATACCCCTGGGAAGCCAATGAGAGAGGTTAGTGAGACTCAGGCTCACAGCCACGGCTTCTGTGTGTCTCATCGCGCTTTCTATGTTTGGCGTTTGTGTAAGAATTGTGTGTGTGCACGCGCATGTGTGTACTACATGTGTCATCATGTAAGGATGGTGGTCATCTCTCCACTTGCAGCTCATGAGGAACATTCTTCAAATGTTCATTGCCATTGTCATCACCATGACAACAGGACCAGGGATTGGGGAGCAGGAATCTCTAGAAAATGGCAATCCTTGGTAGTCCCTAGGTTGTTAGCCTGCAGTTCATCATCTGTTGCCATTTATAACATAAGCAGAGCCCTCAAAATAAATTTAGCCTCGAACAGAACTGAGGAGTCCTCAAGTTTCTGTGTACTTTCAGGACCCTAGCATTTTCCGCCAATGCCGAGTTTTTTATTCTTCTGGAATGACTTCATTTTGGTTTTGTTTTCTTTTCTCCTCATTCCTATACTCCTTCCCCACTCTAGCTAACATTTTTCTTTTTTGGAGCACTTACTGTGCCAAGCACTGTTGTAAACACTTGCCATCTTTTTCATGAGGTAATCTTCATGCCAAACCTCTGAGGTAGGTACTCCTACTAACCCCATTTTACAAATAGGGAAACGGAGTTGGTGAGATAGTAAGCAGTGTATGCAAGGTGACAGAGCCAGAATTTGAATCCAGGCGGTCAGGGTCCAGAGCCACACTCCTCTGAATTGCCACCTGAGAAAATGGTGTCAGAAAGGCTCACGTTACGTCAACTAGCCCTTTAGAAACTGCTCTGTTTTCACTTGGCCTTTGGAAACCCAGATAGAACATAATGAGTCAGGGATAAAAATTGAATGCTGGAGGCTTGAGGGTTTTTTTAAGTGCCTATTTATGGGTTAAAAGGGGGTAGGGTACAGTATTATCACTGAATGTGGTGTGAGGTTTTTCAGGGAAAGCTGCTGCATACTTTTATCAGAAGGAGCATCTGAACCTTCAGTTACCTAATCAAAGGGCTAGTAGATGGCAGAGTGTCAAGTGACAGCCCAAGGGAAACAAGCATGGGAGAAGAAAAGCTCTTTCATGTGTGGCCATAACATCTACTATTCTGGGAGACGGGTTGAATGGGGGGGAGAGTGCTGACATGAGAACATTCTAGATCCTTAGCAACAGGCTAGACAAAAGTAGTCTCTGATTCATTTAAACATAAGGAGTCATACTGGAAAGTCTGCCAGTACCATGCCATGCAAGTCTAATGAATTTAATGATCCTTTAGTGTGTCTGCACCAGTGCTCTCTTCCAAGGCTTGGGACACTGGGGTCCTAAGGAGCGGGGAGGGGTAGGCTGGGAGGAGAAACTGAGGAAACGTGAATTGGTGAAGCAGTGAATGCTCCCGACGGTTTGCCTGGCTCACGTACTTCTTATGTGAGGCTTCTTGGGGTCATTCGTATGGTAAGTGCCCCTTACAATTTCTCTTAACGTGTTATATAAAGTTGCACCTTCATTCTGACCATCCTGAACATGTTTCTGTCATGAACGAACAAATCTCAGAAAAGACCAGCTATGTATCATTCAAGTCACAGGGGCATTTGGAAACTTCATTATCTGAGCCATATTACCGTCAGATATGTTTCCAAAAATCCCAAGAATCAAAGTGATTTTTTTTGTATTGTTACAAAAATAACCTCATAGGTACAGTAGATCAGATAGTTTTTCAAAGATTAAATTACAGAGAAGAGAAACACAAATTTCACTGCACTACCCTGGCTTTGCTGTGGCCAAGTGAATGCTAACCATTTATTTGGGAACTGTATTTTAAAAAAAATAGAGTGCCAGATTGCTGCTGAGGTCTTGGATCTCTGCCAGCAAGTCTCAATTCCAGTCACGGCAGACAACTCCCTCAGGCAGTGGTGGCCTGTGAGAATAAATGTGTTGCAGTTCGCGCCAATTTAGAAAAACATACCAGTGCCCTAATGTTCAATGCATGGTGCCTCTGTGTTCAACAATCCTCACTTAAGAATGGATTCAATTAATACTTTCTATAGATGCATTTTTATGTCAACTTGTGCCTGAAGCCGATTGCAGATGCCTACAGCCCAGCCTGCTTCCCAGAGCTTCTCACGTTCATAGTATGAGATTTTAATTTTGACTTTAAAAAAATCTGTCAGGTAAAACTGATGACCTCACTAATGTTCTCCCTTACACGCATGGATAATAGAACCGGGATACAAATCTGTTTTCTGTATCCGCATCACACTGTAGTTTTATGCCTCTTGTAGATTGAGTTATCATTCTTTGGGGCAGTATTTTGTCAAAGAGAATTTTTTTTTCTGGCTCTAATGAACACCTCCATGAAAAACACTGCCATCATTATTCTGGTGAAACAGGTATTTGTTTGTTTGGTTTTTTTTTGAAACAGGTATTTGTAAATAAAGTAACCAAAGGCATGCTATAGGTAATGGTGAGGTGACTGTGAAGGTGCTTCTTTTTTTTTTTTTTTAAGCACAGGGAGAGGCCTGAGGTCATTCGTGAACATTTAAACTGTCCAGGCAGGTGAAAGGCCGCCTCACGTTTTGTGGGAGGGAGTGTGGTGTATTAAAAATAGTCAACCCCTCTTTTTACGCCTCCACTTTTTAAATAGTGGATATCCCTAGAAATGATGTCTCAAGAATTTTCCCTCTGGGTAGTAACTGACTATCATTTCAAGGAGTAGAAGCACCTCTTAGCTGTGTAATCGACAAATGCATTTACTTGTGAATTGCATGCCACATTTCCTAGCACACAGGTCTAAATAGGTACATTTGGATTATTACAAATAATTTCTTTCCTGTTCAGTTTAGGTTTTGTAAGATATTCTCTACTTCCCTGGTAGACTCTACCATAGTTAGAGGTCGATGAGGAGAAATAGTGTGAATTCTATTCTGGTATCAGGTTGTAAGGGTCTTGGCTTCCTTAATCGCTGCTAAAATTGCAAGTCACTAAAAATTTACAGGTCATCCACTCGTTTTTGGGTGCACAGGAATAACTGGGTAGAGCTCCCAGGGTTGCTGGGCCGTCCAACCATACAAAGGAAGCCTTGTCGGCCTGGAGGCATCAGGTATTACATGGTCCTCTCAGCTCTGAGGAGCAGCAGAGAACTCACTGGGTCCTCCAGTGGTTGTTATGGTTTAGAAAAGCCAAAGATGATTTTAGTTCTTTGCTGAGGGCTGCCACACACCTGGCCCACTCTATAAATAGAACACTTGCTTTGTTCAAGTTTTTCTGTTTGCCATCACATCCCAAGTCCCATGTGATTTTTTAAAACCTAACTAGTTCTCACTGAAACTCATTGCGATGGTCAAGCTCCACAAGATTTACAAACGTGATCACCTTCATGTAAATGGCCGAAGGGTGGAAACTTTGAGTCTTAACTTGATCTGGTGCCAACACGGGGTAAGTGCCAGCCTCTGAATCCTCTTCAGATCCTCTCTCATGTCCTGGAAGATGACAGGTCTCTTGAAGTAAACACTAGAACACAATTCCTGCCCCAGTCTATCTTTAATTTTTACAGGAATTTTAACAAATATGAGAATCTGAAAAGTCGATACATGGCAAGGTATCATAGCCTCGCAAAGCATTTTTAGTTCTGAAGGTGGTACTCCAAGAGGAGAATGACTTAGTAATGCCCAAGAATTAAAATGAGCCATATAAAAATATGGGACATACAGGAAAAGGCAAGTGATAAAGCAGGTCTCAAATTCTTTTCCTCTAGATCTGAGTTCTGCCAGAGTAGCAGGGACATGGTGCTGCTTTTGGGCTCCATGCTGGAGGATCAGTGCTAGATCATGTCACAGTATTACTAAAAGGCTCTTCTGATAGTTAACCCCCTTTTAGGAGAAGAACACAAACAGATTCACTGGATACCCAAATCCGGGCTCTGCATGGGGGTCCTACCATAATTAGGCTCTGGAGTCATTTGGAATGAAAAGTGATTTTTCTGAGGAAGCTTCCAAATTCCAATGTTAATATACAAAAAGGTCGATTCAAGAGTTTGTTTTTTAATTCAAGTAAAAGCAGAGAGAAAACAGTGTCCTCCACTGTAGCCTTAAAGGTGAGCCGGCGGCTTGAAAGAGCATGGAAATGAAGATCCGTGTCGTGGTCATGGTGGCAGAGATGAGAATGGTGATGACAATCTGTAGTGGCGCTGACAGTGGTGATAGTTCCAGGGGCGGGGGGTGGTTGATGGTGGTTGATGATACTGAGATTCAAGTACAAGGGCACAGTAACTCATCTCCCACGACAAGGCAGGGAAGGTCCATCCCATCGGGAAACAGTCCTATTCCGATGGGAACCTTGTGCTTCTCCGTGGAAGCCTCCAGCTAGAGGCTTCCATGGGGAAGATGGGTGCGCTCTCTGACACTTTACCACTGAAATGACCACGGTAGCCTGAACCGGTGTTATGCTGATACTAACAACGTGGAATGGCTTCATTAACAAGGCTTTGCTTCTTCCTGGAAACGGGTGAACAACCAAATCCTGTTGTGTAGACCCTCGGCGCAGCTTCTGTGTTGTCCTCAGCTAGAAGTGGGGAAGGAGCTCCCAAATGGCGAAGAGTCAGGGTGATATGATCTGCACCTAGTGTCACGTCTCTCTTTCTCTTTGTTTTCCAGGACACAATGTAGGAAGCCTTTTCCACTTGGCAGATGATTTGGGCAGAGCGATGGAGTCCTTAGTTTCAGTCATGACAGATGAAGAAGGGGCAGAATAAATGTTTTACAACTCCTGATTCCCGCATGTTTTTTATAATATTCATACAACAAAGAGGATTAGACAGTAAGAGTTTACAAGAAAAAATCTATATTTTTGTGAAGGGTAGTGGTACTATACTGTAGATTTCAGTAGTTTCTAAGTCTGTTATTGTTTTGTTAACAATGGCAGGTTTTACACGTCTATGCAATTGTACAAAAAAGTTATAAGAAAACTACATGTAAAATCTTGATAGCTAAATAACTTGCCATTTCTTTATATGGAACGCATTTTGGGTTGTTTAAAAATTTATAACAGTTATAAAGAAAGATTGTAAACTAAAGTGTGCTTTATAAAAAAAAAGTTGTTTATAAAAACCCCTAAAAACAGACACACACACACAGACACACACACGCACACACAAACTTTGAGGCAGTGCATTGTTTTGCATCGTTTTAGCGTGATATCCATATGAAATTCATGGGTTTTTTTTTCTTTTCTGGCCTAGTAAAGATAGGACTTCCTCTAACACCACCAAATGACTACATCACTTTGCTCTTCCCGGAATCAGTGACTGAGTGGGACTGGCTGTAGGTTCGCTCTCACTTTACGCATCTATATGTCTAGAAGTATGTAAATACTTTAGGTATATAGATAAATAGATCTGACTTTCCAGAGCCTTTTAAACTTCTTGTTCCAATGATCTGGCCACTTGCCTAAGGAAGGAGATTGCTTCTGGTCATCCAGGTTTACCTGCTTGGTTTAGAAGGAATTTTCCCTGGAGCCTGAAACCGAGAGGCAACTACTACACTAAAACATTGTCTGGGGCTCCAGATGTTTTGCATTTGAAACTTTCCACTGACAGCTACGGTACTGAATTTTTTAAAAGGGACATGAATGAACACACAGGACTTAGTGTGTCCGAGTTATCCTTCAGCTGGTACAGTCCGCTTCCCGCTGCCAGCAATGCCACCAGCTATGTGTAACAATGCTGCAGTGGAAGTCACGACATCAGAAGACATTTTTAACTCCCAGAGAGTAAGGACTTTCTGGTAGGGCTGGAGGGCTGTGCATTTGCAGCCAATGCACGGGAGAGAGGGGCCCACTCTTG
This sequence comes from Spilogale gracilis, assembly GCA_004023965.1. Taxonomy (NCBI): domain Eukaryota; kingdom Metazoa; phylum Chordata; class Mammalia; order Carnivora; family Mephitidae; genus Spilogale; species Spilogale gracilis. The sequence goes on from PITA01013058.1 coordinate 39,166, forward strand.
AGTAGATTGGATGAATGTTTATAACCATACATAGAGATCTCTGTAATTCCAATGAAATCACACTCTTCCCTCTCCTTCCAAGTGAAACAGCAGTGGGTATTGGAGAGCGTTTGGCTTGCTTTCTTGCTTTCTTTCGTTCCCTTAAAGATTTTCCCCGCATTGCAAGGAGTTTCTAATGCCCCAAGACTTCATTTAAAATAACCCGTGGGAAGATGTGTGAGACAGCCTCATCACGGTGTGCTCCTGTGAAATAGCCACCCAGAAGCCCATAAACTTTGTTTCCCTAATTCACATTTCTCTACAAGTAACTCCACACAGGTTTGTAAGGGGAACATAGATAGATCGACATGTTCTAAAGGGTATTCTAAAACCCTTGCTGGTGGATGAGGAAGGTTAGAAATATGAACAAACATTGTTCAAAGAGAGAGTAACCCAAGAGGACTAACTGGTAGGAACAAGCTTTACTCTCTCATCTTAGCCTTTCACTTGTTTTTAATCATTCATTCAGTAGCAATCACCATGTGACCTATTATTTTGCAAATCTGTTACCTCTTAGGTCAGTGTTATTAAATATGCAGAGTGGGTTTTGTCTATTATTTTATTAATGATACTTAACATCCAGCGTGGCTTCTCATGCTATTTCTACCTCACTTTGGTTTTGGGGTGTTCCTAATAATCGTGCACACCTGATTTCACAGCTTCACTACTTGTCCATCGTGTGAACATTTTTCTCCATTTCCCCTGCCCACTGTCATTTCCAAAAGAAAACCCAAAGCTCTAAGGTAACAGAATGACATAAAGATTTGGTTTTAGTCTTGCATTTTTTTTTCCTTTATGCGACACTGGACTTTTCTTTTCCCTGCAGACTTTTTTTTTTTTTTTAACCACGATTAAAAACAAGGAGTTGTGTTACTTCCTACTAAGCAGTTTTAAGTTTCATTCTAAAAGCAGAGGTAAATAGAGTGTATAATTTTGTTTTAATCTTTTCATTTTATCTTTTAGACATTAGTTCTGGAGTGAATCTGTCAAAATATTTGAATAAAAACTGAGAGCTTTATTGCTACGTTTAAAGCATAATTTGGACATTATTTCATGTTCCTTATAACCACCAAGTATTAAACTGTAAATCATAATGTAACTGAAGCATAAACACCACGTGGCATGTTCTGTCATTGTTTTCAGGTACTGGGTTCTTACTTGAGTATCATAATATATTGTGTTTTAACACCAACACTGTAACATTTACTAATTATTTTTTTAAACTTCAGTTTTACTGCATTTTCACAACATATCAGACTTCACCAAATATATGCCTTACTATTGTATTATATTACTGCTTTACTGTGTATCTCAATAAAGCACGCAGTTATGTTACAAAAAAAGTGTCGAGTACAGTACTTTGGTTATGATTTTTAACGATGTAATACATTCATATGGTTGACGAGTTAAAAAAAATAGAGAAAGTCAAGTGGTGAAAATACCCTATTCCCACATCATGCACACTGCCCTGTGAGCAAATGTTAATTTCTTGAGTCTCTTTCCAGACAATCATGATCATGAAAGCAATTACAAACACACGTTCCTACACCTGAGATAGACAGCTTTCTATGCACCTGGCTCTATACCTTGTTTTTGTGTTTTGTTTTTTTTTTTAAACTTAGGAATGGACTCAAGAGATCCAGCCATTCCTAATTATATCACAAGAAATGTTTCCATCTCAACATATAAAATGCTTCCTTGTTCTTTTTTTTTTAATAGCTGCATTATGCATTATATTCCAGTGTAGGTTGGTGAGATATCACTTAAGCTGTCCTCTTTGGTGGGACAGGTAGGTTTTTTCCCATCTTCTGTGACAAGCAGTACTGCATGTGTTTCATGTCATCAAGTCACTCATGCCAAAATCTTATCTGTGGGGTGCATTCCTACTGGTGGGATTTCCAGACCGAAAGTGGCAAGCATGTAGAGCTGGGGCAGGTCATTTTGGTGCAGCAGCAGTCACAGTGTGCATTTGGTTTCCTGCTTCAGTCCTCACAAGTAGAGGAATTAACCAGTATGCAATTTACATTTGCTTCTCAAGAGAGTTCATAACTTCTGTTAACTGTTTACCACACCAAATCTCAGGGGCAGTCGGAGCAACAGGAGTCTCACCTAAAAGGATACTGGGGAGGATAGCACTACCATGCAGGAGCCATGATCAGCACCAGAGGGAGATTCCCAGGAGATCCTCTGGCCCCTGTCCTGCTCTGCTTTTGTCCTAACTGCAGAGGAGGCGAGGCAAAGGAGGAGCTGTGTCGGGTCCCCTAAGGAGGGGTGATCTTCACCCTGACCACAATGCATGTTCCCCAATAGTGTTCACACCCAAGGGTCCAAAGACATTGTGAGGCCCATCAGATAAAGTCTATTGATTCTGGAAATAAGAGGAGAGGAGGGTCAAGCTCATTAAGAATGACACTACGTGAGCTTGGCATTTCTGCTAGGAATCACCCATTCAGTTTCTAAAGGTGGGCTGATGACTCCAGCCCAAGTGACTATAGTCATGAAGCATGGCTCCTGAAGTCCGTGTACATCGAGACTACCTCTCACCATATTTCAACCACCCCGGATCCCTCCTGCCGTTCCCCAAATCTGCCTTTGCTTAAATACCCTGACTGGCTCTTCAGATGGCACGAAACTAGGTCACTAAGGAACCCAACACTTCACCATGGCTACCACAGCTCTGTGTGGACTGAGAAGGGGGTTTGGGCTTTCCATTCCACATCTGACACAGGTTGGAGGAGAGGGAATTATTTCAGTCAAAATGTGAAATGGATTAAGCTGGTGTGGACTGTGCATGAGCAAGCAAAATGTGTGTTTAGGGGAAAGCACCCAGACGGAGGTGGGAGGGTCCTGTGGAGTGGTGATGGCCTTCCCTGAATCCGTAATACTCAGATGGTGGAATGAATACCAAGACAAGCACTGGCACACTTGCAGACTTTCCTTCAAATTAAGTGTAGCCAGGACACGAATAGAATTCTTTCCCACAGTAGCACAACCACTAGAGCAGACCAACACATTCTCCATCACTCCCTGGACAACAGAGTGCTGGGATCTCATGGGCTTACTTAATAACATGAGAGGAGCAACAGCTCGGACTTCCCATAATAAACAATATAGTGTGTGTGGGGGGGGGGGGGGAGAGAGGGAGAGGGAGAGGGAGAGGGAGAGGGAGAGAGAGAGAGAGAGAGAGAGAAGTTTGGGGATGTTTAAGAGTAGCCTTTTTAAAAAATATTTTTATTTATTTGAGAGAGACAAAGAGAGCACAAAAGTCGGGAGGAGAGGGACAAGCAGACTTCCCGCTGAGCAGGGAGCATGATGCGGGGTTTCATGCCAGGGCCCTGGGATCATGACTTGAGCCGAAGGCAGACACTTAACTAAGCCACCCAGGGCCCCCCCAGAGTGTCTTTCTTAAACAGCAAAGGTTACATATAGTCACATGAGGCTTAGATTCTATACCTACATATATGTATGTGCATTTGTATTACTTTATATACACACACAGGATCAAGTTTTAGCTCAGCTATAACTAGTTTGAGATCATTCAAGCTCACAGAAACATTGTGAGAATAGCACAACGAACCCCTATGTGCCCTTTATCCAGATTCAACAACCGTTTGCATGTTAGGCCATTTGCTTTCTCCTTCTACATAGAGTCTATTTTCTTCCTGAACCATTTTAAGAGTTAAGTTTCAGACATGCCCCTTTATGCTTAAATACTTCAGGTAAATTTCCTAAGAACCAGAACATTCTCCTGCATAACCTACATGACCATGAGCAAAATGAAGAAACTTAACATCAAAAATAACATCTACACAGCCACGTTCAAATGCTGTCACTGTGCCATGTCTTTCATAGTTACGTGTGTTTCCCTGATCTGGTCTAATTCTAATTAGAATTAGGATCTAATTTATGAGCTCATGACATTTAGTCCTGTCTCTTTAATCTCCTTGATCCAGAATGGTTTCTCTATCTTTGTCTTCAAAGACCTTGACATGTTTTAAGAGTATAAGCCAGTGACTTTGTAGGCTGTGCCCTCATTTGAGTTTGTCTTATGTGCCCTTCACGACTAGTTACAGGGTATGTGTTTTGGCAGGAATAGGACACGAGCAATGATGTGTCCTCCGCACCTCCGAGCAGGAGGCATGTTACAATGGTCCATCCCATTCTTGGGGATGCTAGCTTTAGCCTTGGTGAAGGAGGAACCTCCTGGTCTCTCCCCTCAGTATAACATTTTAAGACCTAATTATTCTTAAGCCTTTAGGTTCACCTGGAAAATCTTAGTATCTTCCTAGGTATTACTGTAGATAACCTATGTAAATAGGCACATTTTCAGAGAGTTCCAGTTAAGATGGCAACATGGGAGCCTCCTGAAGTCTCCTTCTCCCACAGACCCACTCAGTCTACACCTCCATATAGAACAAGTCCCTCTGTAAGAAACTCAGAAACTAGCTGAGTGACTCCTATACATATCAGGCAAATGACAAAAACGGGAGGAGAGGCAGAGACACAATGTGACCATAAACCCTATCCCTGGCATAGCGACTCACAACCAGGAGGAAACTCGCAACTCTCAGCTTTCCCTGAGAAGCTGGCACCCCACCTTTTAAGTCTTCCTTGAGAGTAAGGGACTCCCAACCCTCTAGCTTTGAGAGCCAAAGGGGCTCATGTCCCTGAGATCCACATGCCTCTGGTGAACGAGGAGACAAGTGGTAAGGGGCCCACGCAGACTCACCACGGCTGAGTCCCTAGGGCACAACACAGAGGCAGCACACTGAAACACCCAGTCTTTCCTTGAAAGAGGCCTGTTTGCATCTCCCACTAGCTGCAGCCCAAGGGGCAGGCTTCTAATTGAACACGTATGTAGTAACAGGCTGCAATACTCCCCAGAGACCCCAGGGCACAGCGGATGCTATTTCTGCGTTCCTCCTAGGCCTTGCTCCAGCTTGCCAGCCCTCCCAGACAGGAACTTAGGCACACGTCCTGCACTCTGGTTGGGGGGGGGCTACTGTCCAGGGGTGCCCCTTCATCTTCTGGCTCTGCTAGCCAGTTAGGCTTACATTCGTAGGTGCCAAAGGACTGCAACAGACAGACAAACTGGTCTTAGTCAGCTACCCACCCAGGGCACGGCACAAGGCCTGCATGCAGAAACGCTCAGTCCTTCCTTAAGAAGCCAGTTTGCTCCTCTTAATGGCTGTGGCCTGAGAGACCTGCTTCTAAGTTACACACACTGAGGGGCAGACTGATATTCTATGGAAACCAGGGGATGCTATCTTCATCTCTCCCTCTGCCTCACTCCAGCACACTGGCGTCTTCCATGAAGGAGCTTCTGCACATGTCTGGTGCCCTGCTTTGTGCAGCTACTGCCCAGAAATGCCCCTTGATCGCCTGGCTCTGCTGGCCAATGGGACTTAGGTTCCTCCATCATATGGTACTGTAAGGAACAGAGAAACTGTTCATCAGCTATCCACCGCCCACCAGGGTACAACGCAGAGGCAATGGACAGAAACCCCCATCCCCCAGTCTTCCTCTGAAAGAGAGGGCCCAGCTTCCAACTAGATGTCGGCAGCATACCCGCAACTACTGGGAGCCACTTCGAACAAAAATCACTCCTTTGGCTATGTCCACAATTCCCAGATTATGGAAAGAGCCCAGATGTCCATCGACTGATGAATGGATAATGAAGATGGGGTGTATGTATACAATGGACTAATACTCAGCCATCCAAAAAATGAAATCTTGCCATTTGCAACAACATGGATGGAACTAGAGGGTATTATGCTAAATGAATTCAGTCAATGAAAGACAGATGTCATATGATTTCATTCCTATGTGGAATCTGAGAAAACAGATGAACTTTAGGGGAAGGAAAGGAAAAATAGTTTGCCTCCCTGTTTTCCTATAGGAGATTCTTAACTCTAGGGAACAAACTGAGGGTTGCTGGAGGGGAGGATGGTGGGGGGATGGGGTAACTGGGTGATGGGCATTAAGGAGGGCACATGATATAATTAGCACTGGGTATTACATAATATTGATGATCACTAAATTCTACCTTTAAAGTTAATAATACACTATATGTTAAATAATTGACTTTAAACAAAATTTTTCAGAAAATAATGCTGCTACACAATCATGAAGGTTTCAGAGACAACCTAGAGCTGGCGGGGGGTGGGGGGATGTTAAATGTAAGGCTCATCTCCTACACATACCAATCCCTGAAGACACAGACCACTCCTTCAAGACCAGGAGAAGTGGCTGTTTCATCTAATACATAAAAACAAATGCAGAGAGGCAAGAAAAAAGAAGTAGCAAGATATGTGCTCCAAATGAAAGAACAAGAAAAAACCCTCAGAAAAAACACCTTAATGAAACAGGGATAAGTGATATAATCTGATACAAAGTTCCAAATAACAGTCATAGTATACTTATCAAAGTCAGGAAGATAACAAATGAACAGAGCAAGGATTTCTCCAAAGACAAAATATATGAAAATATCAAACAGAGGGGCACCTGGGTAGCTCAACTGGTTAAGCGTTTAACTCTTGGTTTTGGCCAGGTCATGATCTCAAGGTTGTGACATCGAGCCCTGCAACTGGCTCCACACTTCGTGTGGAATCTGCTTGAGGATTCTCTCTCCCTCTTCCCCTGCTTGTATGTGTGATACACACACACACACACACACACATATTCTCTCTCTCTCTCTCTCTCTCTCTCTCTCAAATAAATAAATCTTAAAAAAAAATACCCAACAGATCCATCAGAAAGGATGAATATCTAACTTTTGTAGCAACATGGACTGATTGGAAGAGATTATGCTGAATGAAATATGCCAAGTACAGAAAGTCAAGTATCACATGGTTTCACTTACTTGCAGTGCATAAGGGGTAATATAGAGGACAGTAGGAGAAGGAAAGTAAATGGGAAGTAGGGTAATTCAGGGAGAGAAACGAAACAAGAAAGGCTTTGGATACAGAAACAAACTGAGGGACTTGGAGGGAGGGGATGGAGGGATGGGAGAGCCTGGTGGTGGGTACTAAGGGCACCTATTGCATGGAGCACTGGGTGTGGGGAATGGGGAATGAATCTTGGAACACTGGAAAAAAATAAAAATTAAAATTAAAAAAAAATACCCAACAGAAATAATAGTGCTTAGGAATATAGTAAGTGAAAGGACACATTCAATAGTGGGGTTCAACAACAGGCTATAGGAAGTATAAAAAGATCCCATGAACTTGACGATAGAGCAGTGGAATTCATCCAGAGGAAAAGGAAAAACCGAAAAAACGTGAAGATGGCTTAACAGACTTACGGGACACCACCAAGCATTAGAAGGGTCCCAGAGAAGAGAAAGACACAGAAAACTTATTTGAAGAATACTGGCTGAAAACTACCCTAACCTCAGGAACAGAGACAGACATCAAGATTCTGGACACCCAAAGAGTTGCAAAGAAGAGGACTCCAAGGAGACCCAAGCCAAGACACATTATAATTCAAGCATCGTAGGTTAAAGACAAAGAGGATTTCTAAAACCGCAAGGGAAAAATAAATTGCCACATTCAAGGGAATAGCCTGTAAAACCATTAGCAGATTTTTTTCTGCAGTTTCACAGGCCAGAAGGGAGTATCATGTCACATTCAAAGCGCTGAAAGAAAAAACTGCCAACCAGAATACCCTATCCAACAAAGTTGTCCTTCAGAAATGAAAGAGTTTTCCAGAGAAAGAAAGCTGAAGGAGTGTAGCCCTTGACTGGCTTTATAAAAAATGTTGAAGGGAACTTGTGCTCCCACTATCTCTCAACTAAATACAATCTTCAAAAAATGTTAAAGGGACTGCTTTAATTTCAAACAAAAGGACACAGATAACTGGAAAACATGAAAGTATAAATCTCACTGGTGATGAGAAATATATAAGTAAATTTATAGTAATCTAACATTGTAATGGTGGTGGGTTAATCACTTGTAAATTTAGTATGAAGATTTAAAAAAAAAAGTATTGGGGTGCCTGAGTGGCTCAGTCAGTTATGCATCTGACTCTAGGTTTCGGCTCAGGCCATGATCTCATGGTCATGAGACTGAGCCCTGCATCAGGGTCCATGCTCAGTGCAGAGTCTGCTTCAGATTCTCTCCCTCTCCCTCTGCCCCTTCCTCACACTCACATGCTCTAAAAACAAATCAAATAAAAAAATATACCAAAGTAGTAAAAATGACTGTAACTGCAATAATTTGTTAATGGATACATAAGACAGATGTAAATTATGACATCAATAACAAGAAGTGTGGGTGAGGGTCAAAACGCAGAGGTTTAGAATACATGTTAACTTAAGTTGATAACAACTTAGAATAAACCATTATAAATGTAAGATGCCTTATGTGAGCCTCATGGTAACCACAAATCAAAAACCCACAGCAGATACACAAAAGATAAAAAATAAGGCATTTAGGCATACTACTCCACAAAATCATCAAGAGAGAACATAAAAAGGGGAGAGAACGTAAGAAGAAAGGAACAAAGGAATTCCAAAACAACCAGGAAACAATGAACGAGTAGCAGTAAGTCCATGCCTATTAATAATTAGTTTAAATGTCTGAAGACTAAATTTTCTAAAGACATAGAGTGGCTGACGATATTTTTTTTAAAAAAGAGCCAACTTCATGCTGCTTACAAGAGACTCACTTCAGCATTAGGGGCACACACAGGCAAAAAGGGAAGGGATGGACAAAGATGTTCCATATAAATGAAAACTGAAAGAAAGCTTGGGTAGTTATATCAGACCAGGCAGACTTTACAACAAAGACTGTATTAAGAGACAAATAAGGTCATTACATAATGATAAAGGGGACAATCCAGCCAGAGCATACAGTATTTGTATATATTTATGCACGCAACAGAGGAACACCTATATAAAGCAAAAATTAACAGACCTAAAGGAGAACTACACAGAAATACAGTAGTAGTAGTAGGGGACTTTAATATGCCACTTTTATCAATAGATGATACAGACAGAAAATCAATAAGGAAACATTGAGCTTACACAGATATTAACAGAACATTCCATCCAAAGGCAACTGAATAGACATTCTTTTCAAGCGTATATATAACATTCTCCAGGACAGACCATGTGTCAGTTGACAAACTAAGTGTTGATGAATTTAAGACTGAAATCTTATCAAGCATCTTTCCTCACCACAGTGGTATTAAAGTAGACATCAATTGTAAGAAGGAAACAAGAAACTTCACAAATATGTTTATGAAATATTTTCTAAACAAATATGTTTAGAAAATCCAGAAAGACTCATTGCTAGTAAGAAGATGAATCAATAATCGAAAACCTTACAACAAGAGTCCAGAACCAGATGACTTCAAAGGTGAATTCTATCAAACATACCAATCCTTCTTAAACCCTTCTAAAAAATAAAAGAGGGAATACTTCCAAATTCATCTTACAAGGCCAGAATTAGCCTGATACAAAAACCATACAAGGACACCACCAAGAAAAACTAATTATAGACCAATACCCCTAATACCCCTCATGAATATAGATGAAAAAATTCACACCAGAATATTAGCACACCAAATTTAGTAATACATTAAAAGGATCATACAACAAGATCAAGTGGGATTTATTCCAGGGATGCAACTATCGTTCATCATCCACAAATCAATGTGATAGGCCACATTAACAAAATGAATGATACAAACCATAGGACAATCTCAACAGATGAAGAAATATACTGGCAAAATTCAACAACCACTAACGATGAAAACTCTCAAGAGAAGCTAGTATAGACAGAACATCCCTCAACATAATAAAGACCATATCAGATGAATAAACAGCTAATATCATATTCAGTGTTTAAAAAAAAAGAAAGCTTTTCCTCAAAGATCAGAACATGACTAGGATGTCTACTCTCACTACTTTTATTCAACACAGTATTGAAAATCCCAGGCAGAACAGTTAGTTAAGAGGAAATTAAAAGCATCCAAATTAGAAAGAAAGAAGTGAAACTATTTCTATCTGCAGATGACATAATATACAGAGAACCCTTAAAAAAAAAAAAAACTAAAGAGCCCACCAAAAACTACAGAATAAACCAATTTGGTAAAGTTACAATATACAAAATCCATGTACAAAAATCTATTATATTCCCATGCCACAGACTAATAATGAAGTAGTAGAAAGAGATATTAAGGAAACAATCCCACTGACAAGAAATAAGTATTGGCAAGGATGTGAAGGGACCCTAGGGGCACTGTTGGTGGGAGTGTCCATCTGTACGGACACTATGGAAAACAGTATGGATGGCTCTCAGACTTTTAAAAATAAAACCACCTTATGAACCTACAACTCTACTTTTGGTATTTATCTTTAGAAAATGAAAAGACAAACTTAAAAAGATATCTGCACCCCCATATATACACCTGTAGGTTCACTGTAGCATTATCTGCAATAGTCAAGATACGGAAACAACCAAAGTGTCCTTCAACAGATAGATTTAAAAAAAAGAGGTGGTGTGTATGCGTATACACACACACATATACATTGAAATACTATTCACCCATTTAAAAAGGAATGAAATCCTATTTGCCACAACACGGATGAACCTTGAGAGAGTTAATGTTAAAGGAAGGAAGTCACGCAGGAAAAGACAAATACCATAGGATCTCACTTATATGTGGAATCAAAAAAATGCACCTGTGCTCATAGATACAAAGATTAGACACACAGAACAGACTGGTGGTTGTGGGGGCAGAGGGTGGGTGAAAGGGGCCAAATTTTCACTTACAAAACAGATAAGTTGTGGGGATGTGATGTATAGCATACTGACTATAGTTAATAATACTGTATTGCATACTTGAAATTATGAAGAAGTCAGTCTTGAAAATTTTTTCCTTGTGATGAAAACTTTGAACTCTGTAGGGCAACAGATGTTAACTACATTTACTGTGGTGATCATTTTGTAATAGACACAAATATCAAATAATCATGCTGTATACCTGAAATTAATATGATGTTATATGTCAATTACAAGTCAATTAGAACATCATCATCATCATGAATTCTCAAGAATAATCCCACTTATCATTTCATGAAAAGAATATAATACCTAGGAATAAATTTAACCAAGATAGATACTGAAGAAGACACCAATAAATGGAAGGATATTTTGTGCTCTTGGATTGGAAAAACTAATATTGTTCGAATATCTATACTACCCAAAGAAATCCACAGATTTAACAGAATTAAATTCCATTGACATACTCATAGCAATCTAATAGTCCTAAAATTTATAAGGAACTGCAAAAGACCTTGAAAGGTCAAAGCAATCTTGAGAAAGAACAACAAAGCTGAAGGCAACATGCACCATGTCTTAAACGACATTATGAAGCTACAGTCTTCAAAACAGTATGAAACCGGCATAAAAATAGACACACAGATCAGTGTTGCTGTCTTAAACGACATTATGAAGCTACAGTCTTCAAAACAGTATGAAACCGGCATAAAAATAGACACACAGATCAGTGTTGCTGAACAAAGAGCTCAGAAATAAGCCCATGCATATATGGCCCTTTACAACAAAGGAGCCAAGAACATACCGCGGGCAAAGGACAGTCTCTTCAGGAAAACAGGGCTGGGAAAACTGGACAGCCATAAGCAAAAGACTGAAATTGGCCTGTTATCCTATACCGTAAACAAAAAATCCACTCAAATGGATGAAAAATTTAAATGTAAGGCCTGAAACCATAAAGTTCGTAGAAGAAAATACGGCGGGATCATCTCCTTGGCCTAGGCCTCAGCAGTTTTTTGGATTTAACACCAAAAAGCAAAGGCAACAAAAGCCAAAATAAACAAGTGGGACTACATCAAACTAAAAATCCTCTGCACAACAAAGGAACCCATTAATAAATAAAAGGGAAACCTATGGAATGGGAGAAAATATTTGCAAATTATACATCTGATAAGAGGTTAACATCCAAAATATACAAAGAACTCAAACAACTCAATGGCCAAAAAACAACAACAACAAACGCATTTTAAAATAGCCAGAACATCTAAATAGACATTTTTCCGAGGATGCCGTACAGATGGTCAACAGATACACGAAAAGGTACTGAACATTATTAATCATCAGGGAAATGCAAATCAAAATCACAATGGTTTACTACCTCACACCGGACCGAGTGGTATTACCTAAAAGAAAGGTAGGCTGGGTCTGAAAGGCCTTGCTCTTTAAGAGACAGGGTTGAGGAAGAGGTAGGTGGTGATGGTCTGTCCCCTGGGATGAATTCCAGGCTCCCTGCCTGCCCCCCCCCCCCCGGAAAACCAACTGGCCCTTAGAATAATGCAACAGTGCCTTTGGGCTGCTGTGCTTTGGACTTTGGCAGATCAGATGGCCCCCCGCATGAGCCCAACCCAGAACCCCAGCTCTCCGAGGTCCCTTGGCCTCCTGGAAGGCGGGAGGGCCTCTGGCCTGCGAAGCTCAGTCCCCCTTTCTGGCTTTGGGTATTCGCAGGCCAGCACAGCCTTTGGGCCAGATCTTGGTCTCCCACACCTGGCTGGGCCCCTGGAACAGGTCACCTCCAACTGAGGGAGGATGCACTGAAGGAGGATGCCTGGAGTTTTTCTCTGGCAGAAGCCACATTCTGTAAGAATGAGACTGTAAAGAGGGGTTTCCAGCACTGGGGCGCCCAAGTGTTTCTCATCCCAGGCTCTCTGCTCTTATCATGGAATCCGAGTTCCCATGAGATGTGACTCACTCTGGAAAGAATAGCAGCACCTGGGTCTCAATTCCACCGTGCTCTGAAGCTCAGGGAATCCCAGGCCATCCTCTCCCTGCCCCCATAGCTGTTGCCTGCCCCCCCCCCCCACCGCTCCTGTCCCACTGGCCAACTGGGGGAGTGAACTGCGCATGCCCTGGGGTAGAGGAGGAGGGTCTCTGAAACATTGAGACACCAGTTCCTCAAAGAACCCAAGCCGTTTTCTTGTACCATTCATTGTGAAATTGCATTTTAAAAAGACCCATTTTTCAACCAGAGCCTAAGGATAATCTCGCCAAATTGTCCCAAACATGTTAAACACTTAAACTAACGAATTATTACTAAATGCAATGAAGCATTAAAACCATGGATTGGGTATACTTCACCGCTCTTTTATTAACTTCTTAGGCTTTCCAGACTTACCTGGTAAGGCAGAGCCTCTCCATGGTGTGGCGTACTCCCAAGCGTCCCAGCAGTGCCAACGTCTTAAATCTTGAAGGCTGGGGGTGGCCCAGATGGAGACTGTCACCTTCAGCCTCCTGCAGGTAACCCAGAACAGCCTGCAATTAAAAACCAATGTCTCTGTAAGCCATGATGGGAAAACAGTTGGGAAACACCGTGCTGAGTGAATCCTTTAACCACCAGGAGAGTCGAGGGTCCTGGTTCAATAATTCCTGTCCATCACACCACGGGGCGGGGGGGTGGCATCCTCTGCCCCACCTGCCTCCCTCACTGCCTTCACGCAGCTCTCCCACCAGCGCGCCCCGGCAACCTTCCACACATGACCCATCCCAGGAAAAGCTCCTGCAGGTGAGCGCTCGCCCTGCGGCAATCACTCCGTGTCAGGAGGCCAGGAAGGCGTCCGAAACGCTGCTGTTACTTTTACTGGGAAACAGCTGCAAACCCACAGAAGAGTGACTTACATGATACTCCCTGGCTCTCCTGCCCGTGGCGGCCTGTGCTCAGACTGTGGGCCCCTCTGCTCCTAACCCTGGGCCTTGCCTTCAGGGCCGCTCCCATTGGGCACAGCAGTAACCTTCCCTTCCCCCGCACTGAGCGGAATGGCCCTCCTCCCCGAGCTGACTCCCGCGTGGCTGCTCGCACCACAGGGCTTCCCCGTGATGTGCAGGGATGCCCGCTCCCGTTTGTACCAGCAATCCCTCCCTGTGTGGTGTGGCCCCGGGCTCGCCCCGAACCTCTTGTCTATAATGGGAGCGCTAGCCTGGTGGTCTCGTTCGGTCCCGGGGCCCTAAATACCTTCAGTGTGAGGAAGACTCCAGGGTGGGCGTCTGCGGCCGGTGCCTGGGGCCGGAACTCGCGTGTTGTAGATCCGGCTGCCTCCTCCGCGTGTCTGCCGGGACGGCTGACGGTCTTCTCTCCCGGATGTACCATGGCCGAGGTCGAGCTCGCGCTGAACCCACCACAACACCTCCTGGCCACCATCTAACACGTTCTCCACCCCAGCCCTGAACGGCAACTCCACCCTTCCAGTGGCTCAGGCCAAAAATTGCCATCATCTGCGACTCCTTTTCTTTCTCACTCACGTCGGCAAATACTGTGGGCCTTCCCTTCAAAATAAATCTTGGTTCTGGTCACTTCTCTGCATGTATGCTTCCACTGCGCTGGTCTGAGCCATCCTAATCATGTGGCTGGATCATTCATTACAAGAGTCTTCAGCTGGTCTCCCAGCTGCCATGCTCCCTCCTTCAGGCTCGCCTTCGCACAGAGTGATCGCGTTAAGGCATAATAAGATGGGGCCTGTTTGGGGCTTAAAACCCACCCATGGCTCCCCATCCCAGAGTAAAAGCCAAAGTCTTTCTAGCGTCAACAAGATTCTAACACAATCTGAGCTGCATCTCTGTCCCCAGCCCATCTACCTGTCCCTTTGTCCACTCTGCTACACGCATCTGATGGCACCCTTACTGTTTCTGAAACAGATCGGCCAGTTCTGAACTCAGGGCCTTTGTACTGGTTGTTTGCTCTGCCCCACCCCCAGATGCCTGTTTTCCTGGCTTCCTCACCTCCTCCAGGTCTTTGCTCAAAATTCACATAGTTGAAACAAATGTTTGGGCCTAAGATGGAGCCACTTCTGTCCGGGTGCCTCATCAGCAAACTTAGACTAACTGTTGTGTCCCTTTAAATGCTGGGCTTGGCCAGAAACGCAATATATCCATTCAGCCAACCCCCACCTATCACCAGCTCTGGGCTCTATACTTACTTCCTTGTTCCCTAGTCTTTATCCTATAAAAGCCTCCTGCCTTCCTCTCTGGTCTGCAGTTCTCTGGGCCCTTGGAAATTGAGGGTGCCCATTTCATAAAATATAAGGCTGGTTTGTGTCACCTGAATTATCTTCTTTAAGCATTTTTCACAACTTTCTCCATCAAACCTACATTAGACACTAGTCGAACAGCAACCCCAAACTCTATCTTTGCCCTTCCCCACTTCATGTGGCTACATTACATTGATTATCAGCTGGCATAATATAATTCTTGACTAACATATTTTGTGTATTATCTGCATCCCCTAGCTAGAATGTAGAGTTTGTAAGGGTAGGGATTTGGGTCAGTTTTGTTCACTGTGATATCCTGGAGCATCTACAACTCCTGGCATATAGAACGTGCTCTGAGTGAGTGAAGGAACTAGGGAAGGTATGAAGGACACAAGAAAAGTCACGTTTACGGATTTCATATCCACTCTTCTTCCGTGGCCATTCATCAGGTTCTCTTTATGGAGTAGTGTTCAGAGCTTCGGATAAAAGAGGCAGCCCAGCCACTTCCCAGCAGAGAATCACAGCCATGACTTCTTAGCAAACAAGATCCTAAAAGAAATAAAAAGGGGAACTGGAATTTCATACAAAAGGGAAAAAAAAACAACTGGGGTGATTAATGTCTTAGGGTGAAGGTCATGATGAGTTGTTCCCCTGCTCTACTAAGTAGAGAACTGCTGCCCCCACTGAAAAATGTGGGGAGGTTAAATCATAGCTCCAAGAATTTGGGAGGATATACAAGGAAGAAGACAGTAGCAATCACGCCGGCTAAATACTAGATGCAGTGGGCTCATCTGCCTCTGGAAGCTTTTGTAGGAGAGCACATTCCCCTTCAAGTCAAGTCCTATTGGACAGCAATGTGGGCAGTGGAAAAGTTAAACAAGAATGGCTCATGGCCTCACAACAAACCTTTCCCACCTCTGGCTTGTGTGGCCAGGTGTCTGCTCTAAGCCTGGCCTTTTCCATATACAACCAGACTTCCCACCCCACCTCACAACTATTTAGCACCCTGTGGCCCACTCTGGCATTCTGCTCCAGCACAGGTCAATAAGTAACGTTAAAGTCTTCCTCCAGTCTTTTCTCAACCTCCTCCCACTCTCCTACTGCATTTCTCTTTAAAAATTTTGGTATCCTAGCTCCTAGATACAGAGAACAGAGGGGCGGAGCAAATTGGTGAAGGGGGAACAAAAGGTACCAACTTCCTCTTATAAAATAAGTACGTCCTGGGGATGTAATGGACAGCATGGTGACTATAGTTAATAAGACATTACTGTATATTGGAAAATTGCTAGGAGAGTGGATCTTCAATGTTCTCATCACAAGAGCAACATGTGTAATTCTGTATGGTGACAGGTGGTCATGACATTTTGTGGAGCCATTTGGTAGCATATGCAAATGGTAAATCATTACGTTGTATACCTGAAACTAGCATAATGTTATAGGTCAATTATACCTCAATAAATTAAATAAATAAATATTTTTGGTATCCTGAAACTGTATATGATACCCTGATGTACTGATACAGAACTCATACAAAAATTCTGTAAAATTGGGGCACCTGGGTGGCTCAGTTGGTTAAGCCACTGCCTTCAGCTCAGGTCACGATCCTAGAGTCCCAGGATCGAGTCCCATATCGGGCTCCCAGCTCCACGGGGAGTCTGCTTCTCCCTCTGACCTTCTCCTCTCTCATGCTCTCTCTCTCTCTCTCTCTCTCTCTCTCTCTCTCTCAAATAAATAAATAAAATCTTTTTAAAAATTCTGTAAACTGTTGGAACTGTAAAGTAGGGGTTTGTGGAAGGGTTTTTACCTAACTCTGAAAGTTTGACAGTCTAAACAATTATGTGACTATTCAGATAGGCATCTACTGGGTTTGTACTTCATGCCAGGCACTTGGGATATGAAGTCAAAAGGCAGTTAGTGTGTAAGTCCTGGTCCACTGGAGGATCTGGGTAAGAAATAATTGCTGTGCATCATGATATAAGCTCACACAGGCTAAAAGTGACAGCCCAAAGATGATGTGCTAAGCAAATAGGGAGAATCAGGCAAAGTTTATAGGGAAGACCCCCACACTGGATCAAACACTTACATTTACATGCACTATGATAATAACCTTAACTGTGCTTTGTTTGGAAAAATCACTTTTCAATTAATTTGATCTCCAGAGTAAATTAGTGTTCCCTGCAGTATATGATGGTCATGAAAAGGTCCTGCATGGAATTGGCAGCCAGATGTCTAATAGGATAACACGCAGCCCAAGGATCATAATTGCCAATAAAAAAAATCCACATTTATGGTCACATTTAGCAAAGATTATGTAACAGAAAAGCAGCTTGAATCCACCAACGACCCCATCTGCATACCAACTGAAGAGCATTGCTGTACAACAAAACACACACAGTAGGTCCTAATTAATTTTTGGTTAGATTTCATTCTTACATAAATGAATCAATGAATTAAACATAATATATGCATGTATTTGATAAATGTATACAATCCCCCTTTTAGCAAAAAGGCTGTGTATTTGGAGGTTTCTATTAAACACTGCAGATTTCTAAACTATAAAAAATTTTAGAGAATATATGAATGATTCATATTAATAGCAAGAATTGTTATGCTAATTGTGAGTTATTTGTGCTCTGTACTATTTCTTGTTTTCTACTGAATAGTCATTATCTCCCTCCATGTTTCTCTTTCAAATCATTTGGAAAATAAAAATGAAGAAGCTGAATAAGGAGATATGGTCTGACGTCTACATTCTGAAGGGTCAAATTAAAGTGACCATGTAAGTCTTGCCCAGCTTCTAAACAGAGTTATAAAAGTTCCTTTGGAAGATGATGCAGTCAGGCGAAGCTAGGTGGGGCTGCAATAACAAACAGACCCCATAATCTCAGTTGCTAAACTCAACAAAGACTCCTTTCAAGGCCACATCATAGATCAGGGACCAGTCTCCTAACACCTTGCAACTCCACCATTTTGGGGGCCTTTGAGTCCAGCCACATGGAGCAGAAAATGAGAACATTTCGAAAGCATATTGGGGGAAGGCACAGATTATTTCTGTTCATATTCCCATTGGCGAGTATTCAGTCATAATTTCCCAAACTCACTTCAAGGGAGGCTAAGAAATAGTTTTTCTCGGTGCCCAGGAAAAGGAAATGGATTGGTGAACATGTAGCCAGTCTCTGACACAGAGGCATTGTGCTTCTATTCAAGCAATGTTGTATGTTATATTTAGGTTCCCAAGGAAACTCTCACCCAAAACACACCTGAAGAACAGTGCTAACAGTGCAACACCTCAATGACATAAAATGTCACCTCTCTGGCCATCTTGTCTACCAGGACCAAAGTTGAAAACTCATTAACATAATAGAGGTTCTGCATTCTATACATTCAGCCATCTTTTATCCCATGTTTGTGCGAGGCACTATTCCAGGCACTAAAAAAAAAAACAGATAAGATGTAGTGATTGCTCTCAGTGGCAATAATGAAAGTAACTCCTGTGAGACCAAGATAAGAACGAGAGTGTTGGTGCACCTGGGTGACTCAGTTGGTTAGGTGTCTGCCTTCGGCTCAGGTCGTGAGCTCAGGGTCTTGGTATTGGGCCCCTGAATCGGGCTCTGGGTGTGGGGAGTCTCCTTCTCCCTCTACCTCCGTCCTTCTCCCCTATTTGTGCTCTCCCTGTCTCTCTCTCACTCTGCTCTCTCTCTCTTTCTCAAATAAATAAAACCCTTTTAAAAAAACAGGGTGTTTTTAGGAACTGCACATACATCAGTATGGCTGGAACCGAGTGGGCAAGACAGATGCAGCAAGAACCAAGGACCGAGACGCTACGTGCTATGCTGAAAACAATTTGGGCCTTAAATGGGAATCCACTGAAAGAATATAAGCACAGGAGTAACACAATCAAAGACCACTCAGACTGCCAGCTGTATGGAAAATGAACTACGAGGACATGGCAGAGGGGGATGTGACTACTATACACCTGTCACTATTTTGCTCTCAATGACATTTGGATGTAGACACTTTGACCTGGACATTTTACATGGGGTAATTTTGAGGCAGTATAAAAAAACATATCATTAGGCATTCTCTTTCCATTTTCAGAGTGAAAATTGCTTTGATGTTTTTCCTTCTGATTATATGCTCATTGTGAAATATTCAGAAATATAAGGAGATATAAAACAAAAATAAAAAACACTCATAATCCAGTGCCTGGTGAAAACCACTGTTAACATATTCACTGTATATATTTTTATAACTTTCCCCATGCATACTGTTTCTAATAGAAATGTGATAATACCATAAACATGGGTATAATCTGCTTTCTTTGTTTAGCAATAAATTCTGAACATTTCCTCAAAGCAGTAAGCATAGCTATCATAATTTTTTTAAAGATGTATTTGTTTATTCTGGAGAGAGAGAGAGAGAGCAAGAAGGAGGGGCAGAGAAAGAAGAAAATAGAGTCTCAAGCAGACTCGTGCTGAGTGTGGAGCCCCACCAGGGTTCCGCCCCTTGACCCCAAGACCACAACATAAGCTGAAACCAACCACAGCCCAACTGACTGTGCCACCCAGACACCGCTCACTATCATAATTTCTAATGGCCATAAAGCATTCCATTGGTTGGATGTTTTGTTTTATTTATTTATTTATTTATTTATTTTTTTATTGTTACTAAATTTTTTTTCCAGTGTTTCAAGATTCATTCCTCATTCCCCACACCCAGTGCTCCACGCTTTAGGTGTCCCCAGTACCCACCACCAGGCTCTCCCATCCCTCCACCCCCCTCCCTCCAAGTCCCTCAGTTTGTTTCTGTGTCCAAAGTCTCTGTTGTTTCGTTTCCCTCCCTAGATTACCCTAGTTCCCATTTACTTTCCTTCTCCCACTGTCCTCCA
>PITA01013059.1:0-59192 GCA_004023965.1 Spilogale gracilis
AAATATATGGGTACTCTAATATATATACATAGTATTTCAAAGTATAATAATCTGTAATATAAATACTCCAAGGTTTATAAACTTCCTGCTCTACATTACCAAGTCCTATCTATCACCGACTAAATAAAAATTGTATTAAATATAGCCTAATCAGAACATCCGAAAATAACCATTTTTAGTGTGTTAAAAAAAAAATAGAAAAGAAAGTTGCCAAAAGTGAGCCAAAGGCTTATAACTGTGGACATCTAAGCACTTGGTTCTGGCAAGTATGCACTTTGTAACTATTACATCAACCATTACAATCTGTTTTTTAAAGAGCATAAGGCATTACATTTTAAAGAACTCTAAGAGACTATGGAAAATAATTCTCCCAGATTGGACCTTGTAACTCCTCCCTGGCATTATATACTCTAAACAGGTAGCATCCATCCTACTTGCAAGTTACCCAAAACAGCTTTTATATAAACATACTCAACTCAGTTAAACCAAAAAAAAGTTATCTATACATCAACCAACCAACCTACAGATCAATCAGCACAATTAGTAATTAAAGGTAAATGTCTGAAATAGAAAATAATGGAAAATAAAGCTTTTCTTCAACATCTGCTACTCACATAAAATGCCTGGAACAAAAGAACTCCTGCAGTCAAACTGACTTACCGTTACAGATTTCAGTGTCATTCCATGATAGGTACCCATAGTGTCAATTTTGAAGCCTTCCGTTTCTACAAAGAAAGGGGGTTTGCTGTTAGATTTTATGTATTCATCATCAATAACAAACCTAAAGAAGTAATCTGTTATAATCTGACAGCTTAGTAGTATAACAATGCATCAAATGTACTATACATAGAAAATTAAATTACATGCCTGTGAAGATAAAAACTTAAAAGGGATACTAGTCCCAAAAACATATTCAATACATGCCAGGGAGGCCTTTGTGTAGAAGTGGTTAAAACCATTTCTACAATTGTGTTCAAAGGTTTTGATATTTTGGGAATATCAAAAATTAGACTGAATAAAACACTTTATAACCTCTAAGTTATTTACTTCTAACATTCAATTACAGTAGCACTAAAAGCTTCTAGAATCATGAGAAGGCCTTAACTTATAAAAAGTTCTGTTTCAAAATTACAACCATAGGCATTGTTACATAATTTGCAGAAAAGCAATGCTGTAAATAGTGATAAAGATTCCAGGACAGAATCTCAAAATGCCTTTCTGTAAAGACATATTACATTAATACAAATATATTAACTATTTTACACATTATAAGCTATAGGTCTCTATTCAAAACTACTGATTTTGCACATACAGTAGAAAAGCAAGATAAACAAAATGTGTAAACAAATGGGCATGGCCTCATTCAGCCCACAGAGTATCAGATCTGGTTCATAAACTCTAATTTGCCAAACCCTACTTCATATAATTCATTCCACAAGAAAAACAATGCAGTGAATAAAAGAATGAACCACTATATTTCTACAGCATGTATTCACAGTACATGCCTTTAACTAGTAAATGAAGTCAGCACACAAAGTATAGAAGCAATATATCCTTTAACAAAACTTAAATAGAAATTTCAGATTATGCAGGAAAAAAAACCATAAAAGTTAAACTTCCAGTTGCTTCTATCTCATTTTTTTCCCACAAATCAAGATAAATGAAGATCCCAAAAGAAATTAAAATGACATCAGCAGGGGCGCCTGAGTGGCTCAGCTGGTTAAGCGACTGCCTTCGGCTCAGGTCATGATCCCGGAGTCCCAGGATCGAGCCCCACATCAGGCTCCCTGCTTCTCGCAGGAGGCCTGCTTCTCCCTCTCTCACTCCTCCTGCTTGTGCTCCCTCTCTGGCTCTGTTTCTCTCTGTCAAATAAATAAAGTCTTTAAAAAAAAAAATGACATCAGCACTATTTCACTAACCACCACAATAACATGGAAATGGTTCACTATTGCATTAGCCAGTATACCATGCAGGCTACCCCAAAATAAGCCCTCACATAGTTACTAAAATCTATATTTTCCAAGTTCTCAATACATACATTTACAATTTCAGAAACATGATTTGATATACAGAATCTTCAGTCTGAACTTACGAGAAGCAGAATATTAATAACAAGTAATATTTAGATGGTTTATTATATGCCAGCCACTATTCTAGACATATTAACTAGTTAAATCCCCACAATGAAACTAAAAGATAGATACCACTACTACTAGCAGTACTGCAATGAAATACAAGAAATTAAAACAGAATGCAGTTAATTTATCAAAATTTACACAAACAGTAACTGTGATACAGGCAATATGGATCCAGAATCCATGAAATTAACCAGGGCTGGCAAATTTATTTATGTATGTATGTATGTATGTATGTATTTATGTATTTATTTATTTATTTATTTTTGAGAGTGACAAAGAGCACAACTGAGCATGGAGGGGATGTGGAAGAGAGGCAGAGAGAGAATCCCAGGCAGCCTCCACACAGCCACTGCAGAGCCGACGTGGGGCTTAATCTCAGAACCCTGAGATCATGCCCTAAGCTGAAATCAAGAGTTGGGCATTTAACTGACTGAGCCACCCAGGCGCCCCAAGGATTGGCAAATTTACTCTGTAAAAGGCCAGATAGTATTTTAAGGCTCTGCAGGCCACACAATCCCTGTCTCAACTCAACACTGCTGTCACAGCAGCAAAGAACCAAGGATAATACATAGATGAATGTCACCGTGTTCTAGTAAAAGTTTATTTATAGTATGTGTTGGGCCAGATTTGGCCTGCAGATGTTTGTCAACACCTGTTTGTAAACATCAGCTTATACCACCTCTCACATTCAGCACCACCACAGTAAGGGGAATACAAAAATTAAGTAACTTGCCTTCTTTTCCTTTGAATCTTTCCTGGTCATATCTGTTGTAGGCAGCTGGGATAGGCTGTTTGGTACGCAATGTGGGATCCTACAGAAAAATTAATTATGAGTTATATGTTAATATTTTAAATTGTTACTTAGAACTAGAATAAAAACCTCAGAGTATTATTTTCGAGGCTTTTTTCTTATAAGAGCCAGTAAGACAAAAGTGGGGAATCATTTAATGCTTATTTTCAAGATACTGTTTACTGGTAGAAAAGTACCATTGCTACCAGGGAAAAGGGCAAAGGAGTCCAAATAAACTTGTATCAAGGCAAAATGCAAAACTCTTACAAACTGCAGAAATAAAATAGGCCTGATTAATAATTTCATTCTGATTAAATTTCTTCATGAAATAATTCCCCAATTATGAACTTTTAACAAAAAACTTACTGAACCTACATTTTAGAGCCTTTTAACAAAATTACTCTCCAAATTGTTATTAATATTTAAATTAAATAAATATGAAAACTGTGACAATAAACCCATTATAAATGCACAAGACTGAAGCTACTAAAGGTGTTACTTGTTAAGATACTTAGAATAAGTTGTCAATCTAATGATATAAATTTAATTCACAAATGCTTTATCTAAAATTCAGTCTAAGGGGTGCCTGGGTGGCTCAGTTGGTTAAGCATCGGCCTTCAGCTCAGATCATGATCCCAGGGTCCTGGGACTGAGCCTCATGTTGGGCTCCCTGCTTCTCCCTCTCCCCCTGCCGGCTTGTGCTCTCTTTGTTAAATAAATAAAAAAGTAAAATCTTTAAAAAAATAAAATTCAGTCTGTAAATATTAAAAAAGCATATTTAAAGAATATTCCCAAAACTGCTTGAGGCATTCATGGTATTCAGAAAGACTAAAGTACTCTTCATTTGGTTACAATAGGATGCTACCCTAAATATTAATCCAGACAAAAAATAGTTAATTCCAGATGCTCACTAGTTATACACTACAGTTAAATGCCAAAATTAAAATTTTTATGTATCTTAATGATTAAAGAAATACAGAAAAACCTCAATCACAAGGATAATGGTTTAACTATTTTAAGATCTAACATAAGTTTCCTACCAATTCCTATTCAAATCAACCAATTCATAATTATAAGCACCCTGTGTTTTATCATCACAACATTTGTTTCACTATGTTTTCTTTTTACTCATTTCTGTCTCCTACTAGACTTTAAGCTCAAAGAGGACAGGTATCTCTTGTATTTTTGTCAACACACTGCCTGACAATAGTACTTACTTAAGTATTTGCTGGAAAGCCAACTCAAAGTAGTAACCTAAAGACCAATAAAAGTCCACTACCTCTTAAGAATTAAATACCAAAGATTTTATGAATGAGCAAAACTACTATACCTTGCAAAAACTGTATTAATGCTCTTTCAAATTTTAATATACTTTAAAAACCCTATATAACATAAAAACAATTTTATTTACATTTATTTCCTTTGTTGAATCATATGAAGCTAGCTGGAAGGATTTTCAACAAAACTGGAGGACATGTTTGAATTTAAATACAAGCTATATGCCATACATGAAATTTACTTTAGAGAGGTCTTAAGTGGCAACTCAGTGAGTGAGGCAGTCAAGTTCCCAAATGGCTGAAACTAAATTACCATGAAAAAAACCAAATGATCTGTGAGATCAGGAAAAACACAACACATTCACCAGGAAGTCACAGATACCAATGATTTCAGAAAAAGTCCCAAAATTGGGGCGCCTGGGTGGCTCAGTTGTTTGGGCAACTGCTTTCGGCTCAGGTCATGATCCTGGAGACCCAGGATCGAGCCTCACATCAGGCTTCCTGCTCTGCGGGAAGCCTGCTTCTCCCTCTCTCAGTCCCCCTCTCTAGCTGTGTTCCCTCTCTAGCTGTGTTTCTCTCTGTCAAATAAAGGGAAAAAAAAAAAAAGGTCCCCAAATGGACTGAAACAGGGATTTATATCTCTTAACAATGGTAATGATTCTCCCAAGCAATAATGAATAGGTCCCATTATTACTTTATACAACTTTTCAGAGGGCTTTTCCTAATTCACTCCTTTCAGATTCTAACCCAGGTATGTCTCTAAGAAGTACTGCTTAAGTAAGTTTTTTTACTTGTTTTGGTTGCTTGGGGTTTTTTTTTATATTTTTACTGTTGTTGGTTTATCTTTTGACTCCCCTTATCTATTTCTCACACTCCTAACCCATCCCCACCTTTAGCAACCACCAATCTGTCCACTGTATCTATAAGCTTGCTTTGTTTTTAGGTTCCATATATAAAAGAGATTGCAAGGTATTAGTCTTTCTCTAACTTATCTCACATAGCATAATGCCCTCAAGGTCCATCCATGTTGTCACAAAAGTCAAAATTACATTACATTGTATGGCCAAATAATATTCCATTGTGTGTATATATCATAATTTCTTAACCATTCATCCATTAATGGACACTTGTTTCCATATCTTGACTACTGTAAATAATGCTGCGATGAACATGAAGATGTTCAAGTTAGTTTTCAAGTTAGTATCTTCATTTTCTTCAATACCCAGAAGTAAACTGCTGGTTCATCAGCAGTTCTATTTTAAATTCTCTGAGGAATTCATGCTGTTTTCCCTAGTGGCTATGCCAATTAACATTCTCACCAAGAGTGCACAGGGTTCCTTTTGCTCCACATCTTTGCCAACATTTAACTTCCTGTCTTTCTGATAACAGCCAATCTAACTTGTATGAGGTGAGATCTCATTGTGTAAGCTTTAACAGTAGAGAAGATTTTCACATACTTCAAGAATGTTAAACCTCTTTGTTTAAAAGCTACTGATTTTGAGAACTTTCAAATGAGAGGTTTTCAAAATTACAATACTGAAATACAAGAGTTATTTTCATTAAAATTAATAAATAAGCAGTAAAACATTCTTACCACAGGTGCTGCATTTGGGGCTGGTCGCTGTTCAGGCGCACGCCCTTCCTCTCTAGCTTTCACAGACTGAAGAATTGCAAAAATATTCTTGGAAAAATTCTAAAATATAAATGGACCTTAATTAGCCCAATTAAAATTAAGTATTCAAGGCAGTAAGTTTTTTTTAATACAAAATATCAGACTGTTTTCTTCCTTTAGTTCTACTCTGCATCACTGAGGTGCTCTTTACTATACACACAAATAAAAAGCAACTACTAAAAATGATCCCCAAACCAAATATTAAACACATGGTTATCCATTTATTTTTACTTTACCTAAACCGTTTAACTGGCTATAAATGTATTCATATTCCGCATCTATTCAAATACATAGCTAGGAAACAAGCTACTGAAATAAAAATGACATTTGTTGTCACGAGGCTTCTTAATTCTTAAAGAAATCAATTACTGTATCTTCTTCTAGGTATAATAAACTCCAGTGCTAATCTCAGAGTGCTACCAATTTATATGAGATATGGAAGGTTTTAAAATATTGTTAGGAGTTACTGTATACTTTTAAAAGATTTTTAAATTGGGAAAAACTTGATTCATGCCAAGATGCCAGGAATTAACCACTGCTTTTGCACCAGCAGTACAAAAGTCAATACAGTGACAAATGCAAAGTCTTAATCCTACTACGAAAATACATGAAAACCAAATCTCATACTTTAAAAATACCACTGTGTAAGAGACACTAAATTTAGAAGAACCCATTTTATCATAGCTATTTTATGTGGTAAAAGTACAGGTGATTATTACTTTCCTTTTAATGATCTCTTTTAATCAACTTTTCAACAAGGAACACTAACAAGTTTAAAAGTAAACATTCTAAAATGACATTATAAAACCAGGTTGCTTTATGTGGGTTGCTTGCAATAATAATATAACTATAAAGGAACATACTTTTTTTTTTAAGATTTTATTTATTTATTTGACAGAGAGAAACACGGCAGCAGAGAGGGAACACAAGGAGGGGGAGTGAGAGAGGGAGAAGTAGGCTTTCCGCCAAGCAAGGAGCCCAATGCAGGGTTCAATCCTGGGATTCCACAATCTTAACCTGAGCCAAAGGCAGATGACCAACGACTGAGCCACTGCAGGCGCCCCAAAACATACTTATTTTTCTCATGAACTTTTTATTCCAAAAATTTAGAAGGTAAGAAGGCACTAATCTCTGATAACAATGAAGATCTGTCTAAAATCATAGGGTCTATTAGGAGTGAATACCTAAAAGGTTTTTTAGTGTTCAGAAAATGAAAACCATATACAGAAAGACTATCAGTCAAAACAGCTGTTTCTGGTTTTTAAAATTGCTAATGCTCATAGAAGTAAATGTAGCTACCAAACAATTCTTAAACTACAATTTATTTCTTAAATTATACTGTGATGGCAACAACACTAAATTAAATTACAGCACCAAGTTTTGAAATGATGGTAAAACTCTGCCACCTAGAGCTCAAAGAAAATTGTTCATCTGATTTTGAAAATTTAATGTCTGGTTCTAAAAAGTAAGGTGGAGCATAACACATATGTTTTATTCCTTCACTATAAGATTCAAATATTTTTGCTATTATAATGAACATTAGTAGAACATTAGCAGGTTGTAATATTCAACTATTCGCCTTATTACACAGTGAAAATGAGTAACAACAGATCACTTTGCGGTAAATACAAAAACTGAAGTTTATTTGTATTCCCAGATTTCTCTATAATAATAAGCTCTGAGGAATGATCCCTAAACTTGACCACAAGTACTTTTTAAAATATGACAAAGTACAAAAGGACAAAAGTTCTTTCCTTCATATTACTCTTTTCAAGTAACCTGAATCCTACTAATATGGCACAGTAAATTTAAGACCAGAATCCAGAATCTGCAAATAAAACCAGCCAGTCTACCTTGAGCAAAGTTAAAGTTCACTTTCACTGGTAACCTCACACACTTTTACACTCTCTCAGAGAAAACTGAGCAGTGAGGGAAAGACAGATGAAAATATACCAGTGAAGCAGAACCGAAGTAATCTTCTGGAGATGCATTAGGATACCAAATATCCAGTATCTTCCAAATGTTTATCTTTCAAAATTTAAGTACACATCTTTAACCAGAAATTTGCTTCCAGGAATTAATCTTTTTGTTGTATACACAACAAAAAGGTACATGTACAAGGATGTTCTTCAACGCACTACTTGTATTATGAATAGAGGGAAGGAGACAGAGAGGAAGGAAAGGAGGAAAGGGACAGAAAAAAAATTCCACAATCCTATAGCTACAAAAATAAGCCACCCAACACCATTAATAAAGAATAAATACTGCTACATCCACACAACAGGATATAAAGTATAAAATACACAAATGATTGCTGATTTTCCTAAGTTTCTACTTTGTGGAGAAAAAAAATTAAAAGATATTAATGACCACAAAACTGTCCATCAATATTTCCTCCTCATTAGGTTAAAACAAAAGTCTGATTAACAAGAAAACTGGACTATTTGCTGTATTTACAAATGAGGTGCAGATCAAAGGGCTTGTACTGGTATTCAGACATTTTCATCGGCTTCTTTGGTGACCAAAAACCACTAAATGGTAAATATGGCCACCACTTAGAAATCTACATTATTACTGATCTGGCAGAGATAAAACTTGAAAATTGTTCCTAATAGCAAATTTAAGCCAATTCTATAACCAATCACAGACTAGATATACATACTCTAATGAATGAGTGAAATACTTTAATTACCTTTCCTGTGCTCTGTAAGATAGTTGTTCGTGTCCTCCATACTCTCTCTCTGCTGACAATATCTCGTGTCACATCTACCTCAGCATCCACAAAACTTCTCTGTTTAAGGGCAGTTATGTCATCATCTAAGTCAGTCTTGATAGTAGATCTTTTCTTAGCCATAATTTTGGCTTTGATTGCAGCAATTTTTTCCACTGACATAGCTTCAGACAAAGACCTGAAAGCAATTTCCTTTTTTAAAATTTTCATAGCAAAGATCTTGAGCATCATAAATATATTTTGTTACATTTATAAATTCTTAGTAAAAATAACCAGGCAACAATCAAGACTTTCTTATCTAAAACTTATGTACCTGGTATTTAATAATCATGTTAAGATCAAGAGTCCATGTACAAATAACACTCTAGGAGCAAATCAGTAACTTTGTAGAAGGATCAACGCAAAAAAAATTATCCCTGTGATTGTGTTTATCTTCCCCCTCCCCACAAAAGGCAGAACTCATTAATACAGCTGCTTTCCTTAACATTTTCTCAGACTTTAATTTGCCAATGCCTCTTTATCCACACAAACTGCACAAACATACAAAAACACATCCCACCTTGGGTGGGGGGGCGGGAGGGGGAGGCTTGTGTGTGAAAAATGCATCCTGTAAAGAATTCAATGCTTAGCTTTTCTTTGAAATTTATTTCAAGGTTACAAACCTTTATAATGTATATAAAATACTCATTTTACAGGTGGAGGCTTTTATATGCCACATCAATATATATTCCTTTTACTATCTGAACAATTAAACCGTATTCTGCAGTTTTCTTTTTCTTTTATAATTTCCAAATAACAGGCAAAATAGCAAACATGGGCTATACTTTGAGAAGTATGAAAAAAAGACAACATAAAGTATAAATTCCATGAAGATAAGTTTAGTGTCATTTTTCACAAAATGAGGAAAAGAGTTAAAAAGGGTTTGGGTAGGGGCGCCTGGGTGGCTCAGTTGGTTAAGCAACTGCCTTTGGCTCAGGTCATGATCCTGGAGATCTGGGATCGAGCCCCGCATCGGGCTTCCTGCTCGGCGGGAAGCCTGCTTCTCCCTCTCACTCCCCTTGCTTGTTTTCCCTCTCTCGCTGTGTTTCTCTCTGTCAAATAAATAAATAAAATCTTTAAAAAAAAAAAAAAAAGGGTTTGGGTAAGGGTGCCTGGGTGGCCCAGTCAGTTAAGCATCTGCCTTTGGCTCAGGTCATGATCCTGGGTCCTGGGATGGTACTGGGATTGAGCCCCATGTTGGGCTCCCTGCTCAGCAGGGAGTCTGCATCTCTCTCTCCCTTTGCCTCTCTCCCTGCTCATGCTCTCTCAAATAAATATTTTTAAAAATAAAAATAAAAAGGGTTTGGGTGCCTTAAGAGTTGAAAAAACTATTACTCTAATCACAAGGTGACAATCTTGAAATACATTTAAACAAAATCTGGAAAAAGGAAAGTAATTCTTGCAGGTTTAAATACGGTAGTATTATATAGTACACAAGTTTATTTATATAAGGTATGAAGGTACTTTACAGCAGCTCAATATGCATCTAGTATTTGACTCATTTTATATAATGCTGTGCAATTTTTCCTTAAGCTCTAAAGCAAACCAGCATAACTTAAATCAAACTAAAATACATTTCTAAATCATAATCAAATGTGAATTGGACTTTCACATCACTGGACTTTTACTTCCAGCTAAAATGAAGCAGCACGGATTAGATTAACCCCTCCTGCTTTGAAAGAGCCAGTGAAAATACATAAAGGAGTAGTTTACCAAATACCTGGTGTAGCAAACAATGAAAGACCATGAACTCTGACAAATGAAGACCAGATTAAAGTGAGCCCTGAGAATGCTGCAGTTTGCCACCACATAAGTTTTCAAGATGGCAAAAGGAGGAGAATTCAGGCAAAACTGAGTGGATTACCTGATTTGAGAAATGGTGCTGAGAGTCCAGCAAAACCAAGGTGGCTGGAATTCATAGGCCTAAGTACCTAAGAAAAAAGAGGTGCAATGAAGATGCCCATCAAGTATTCTGAGAGAATACTGATTAGCACAGGACTATGAGGAAACAAAAGGTGGGTACAGAAACCATCCAACAGAATTAGAGGGAACAATGCTCAGAGCTCACAGAGGGTAAAGAACAGCTCCTGTTCCCACCAGCCAAAATGAAAACCTTACATCCATAGGACATTAGATAGAGTACCCGGAACAGTTCTGTGTAGGCAATGGTGGGGAATAATTACCCTAATTGCATACTGCTCAAATAACAAATCTTAAATCAAGAGATAAAAGGAACAAACTGTTTTCAAGTGATTTAACTGTATCCCAGAAAAGTTCTGTAAAATACAAAAATATCTAGCACTCAATATGGTAAAATGCAAAATATCTAGTGTTCAGAGATCATAAGGCATGTAAAGAAGCAGGAAAATACAAGCCAGAATGAGGAGAAATCTAAACCAAAACCAATTATAAACTGATACAGATGCAGGGTTAGCAAAGACATTAAAATAATTATTATAACTCTATTCTACATGTATTCAACATATTAGATATGGACTATATAGTTAACCAACTTTCAGAGATAAAATAAATACAATGTTAGAGACTATAAATACATCACAAATATAATGAAAGAAGAAAATATTAGTGAATGACACAACTACAGAAACTATCAAGTGAATAGGAAAAAAAGAACAAAGCCAAAAACTTTCTAAATTCAATAAAAATTATAAACACAAAAATTCCCTACAAAAGCTCAATGGACTTCAAACACAAAAATCATAAAGAAAAGGCCAAGTTATGCGATAAACAACTCAAAACCTGCAATAGAGAAAACTTTTAAAGTACATTTCATAAAAATTTAAATATTTAAGAAAATAAGGATGACAGCGGACTTCTCATCAGCAACAATGCAATTAAGAAGGCAATGGTATAACATCTTTCAAGTACAGATGGCCCTGACTTACAATGGTTTGACTTACAATTTTTCAACTTTACAATGGTATGAAAGTGATATGCATTCCATAGAAACCATACTTCAAATTATGATCTTTTCTCAGGTCAGTGGTATGTGGTACAATGCTCTCTCATGATGCCTGGCAGTGGCAGTAAGCTACAGCTCTGAGCCATGCAATCACCAGAATAAATAACCAATACACTTAAAATAATTCTGTACCCATACAACCATTCTATTTTATACTTTCAGTACTGCATTCAATATATTACATGAGAATTCAACACTTTATTACAAAGTAGGTTTTGTGTTCGATAACTCTGCCCAACTGTAGGCTAATCAAAGTGCTAAACATATTTAAAGTAGCCTAGGCTAAGTTGCGATGTTTGCTAGCTTAGGTATACTAAAAGCATTTCTGGCTTATAGTATTTTCAACTTAGGATGGCTTTATCAGGATGTAACTCACCTTAAGTCAAGGAAAACCTGCACTTGGAATGCCTGGGTGGCTCAGTTGGTTAAGTGTCTGCTTCTGGCTCAAGTCATGATCCTGCATACTGGGATCAAATCCCACATCAGGCTCCTTGTTCAGCGAGGAGCCTGCTTCTCCCTCTGCCTGCTCTGCCTGCTGCTCCCCGTGCTTATGCCCTCTCTCTCTGACAAATAAATAAAATCTTAAAAAAAAAAAAAACTGTACTTAAAAAGATGTAACTTAAAAGGCACCTGGGTGGCTCAGGCAGTTAAGCATCTGCCTTTAGCTCAGAATATGAACCCGGGGTCCTGGGACTGAGCCCTGAGTTGGGCTCCCTGCCCAACAGGGACTGTGCTTCTCTTTCTCTCTCTCCCCTCCCCCCAATTGTGCTCACTTTCTCTCAAATAAAATCTAAAAGAAAAAGATGGAACTTAAAATTTAATATCCAGGAAAGATTCCTTTAAAAAAAAAAAAGGCAAAATAAAGGCTTTTCAGTAATACTAAAGCTCAAAGAATTAATCACCAGCAGGTTTGCATAAAAAGAAATGTTAGAAGAAATCTTTCAGGAAAAAGGAAAAAAAAAGGGAAATAGATCTGAACAAAGAAATGAACAATGGATATGATATCTGTAAATACATAAGATTTATTTTTATTATTTAAAGCTCTTTAAAAGATAATGCTTTTAGAGAACAACAATGCATATTGGTGCATACAACACATGCATAAATATACCATTTTAAGGTTCCCATACTATATATGAAGTAGTGGGTATTAACACTTACAGGTAGACTGTGATGTTATAAACAATGAACACTAAAAGCCCTAAAGCAAACACTAATAACAAGACAATTATAACTAATAAGCCAACAACAGTAAAAAAAAAAAAACAGTAAAAACCAATATTCATTTCTTCCAAATAAGAAGCCCAAAAACAGGACAAAGAAGAGACAAATGAAAAACAATATGCAAAAATGGACTAAAACTAACCATATCAATAATCACATTAAGTAAAAAGATCCATACATACAATTAAAGCACTTAAACTATAAAGACATATAGGTTAAAAGTAAAAGGATTCTACTTTTCAGATGAAAAGAGTTCTGAATTCAATTGCACAATATGAAAGAGCTTAGGACTATAAACTATACATTTAATACACATTTGTATATCACATATACAGTGATAAATTTTACGTTATGGGTCTTTTACGATAATTAAAAAAAAAAAGTAAAAGAATAGAGGCGCCTGGGTGGCTCAGTCATTAAGCGTCTGCCTTCCTCTGTGGTCATGACCCCGGGGTCTCGGGGTCGAGCCCTGCATCAGGCTCCCTGCTCGGCAAGAAGCCTGCTTTGCCCTGTCTCACTCCCCGATTGTGTTCCCTCTCTAGCTGTGTTTCTGTCAAATATGATCTTTAAAAAAAAAAGGTAAAAGAATAAAAAGATATACTATGCTAACATAAGCCAAAAGAAAGCTGGAGGAGTGCCTAGGTCAATATAAGTAGATTTTTTTTTTTTTAAAGATTTTATTTATTTGACAGAGAGAAACACAGCCAAAGAGGGAACACAAGCAGGGGGAGTGAGAGAGGGAGAAGCAGGCTTCCTGCCTAGCAGGGAGCCCGATGTGGGACTCGATCCCGGGGTCTCCGGGATCATGACCTGAGCTGAAGGCAGTCACTTAACCAACTGAGCCACCCAGGCGCCCCAAAAGTAGATTTTTTTAACAAAAAATACTGCCAGAGATAAAGGTCACTCCATAATGATAAAAGGATTCATTCATCATGACAACATAGCCCTAAACATTTAGACCTAATAACAGAGATTCAAAGTAGACAGAGAACAAAATCTGATTGAAATGCAAAGAAAAATAGACAAATCCACAGCCAGAGATGTCAATAAGTGCATCCCAATAATTAGTAATACAAGACAAGAAAACAAGTAAGGATACAGAAGATTCTACTGACACTATCAACCACACTGACCATACTAAGCCACTCCAAAGTAACAGCAGAATACACATTCAAGTGCCTACAGAACAGACCTTATTTGGGGCCAAAAACCAAGTTTCAATACTTATCAAAGGATTCAAAGTCATATAAAACATAACCATACTTTGGAACAGACTGAAAATCAGTAAAAAAGATCTCCAGAAAATCTCAAATACTTGAAAATTAAATAACTCGACTGCAAACAATCCACGAGTAAAAGAAGAAATCAAAAGAGAAACTAGTAATTTTGAACTGAATGAAAAGGAAAACACAACATACCAATATGAGATGCCATTAAGCAGTACTTAGAATGGAAGCTAAGGTTACCAATTTCCCTTTAAGAAACCATAAAAAAATACAGCATATTAATCCAGATAAGCAGAAGTAAATCATAAAGATTGAAACAGAAACTAAAGAATCAAAAAAAAAAAATTAAAATAAAGAGGAAAATCCTAATCTGATTCTCTGAGAAAATCAATAAAATTGGTAAATTTTGGCCTGCAATAAGAAAACTAACAAAAAACATCACTTGCTAACTAATATCAAAGAATGAAAGAGGAGACACTGCTACAGATTGCAGACATCTTAAAAGGACATTATGAACAACATTATGCAAATAAGTTTGACAATGTAAATGAAATGCAAATTCTTTCAAAGAAACACTCAAAGGAGAGAGAGAACCAGAATAGAGCTATAACTATTAAACAAGTTGAATGTGCAGTTGAAAACTTTACCTGAAATACTTGGAAATAAATAAAACTATAGTACAGATGGCTTCATCAAATCTTCCCAAATGCAGGAGAAAATACTAATTCCAAACAAACTTTTCCAGAAAGCAGAAGAAAAGGAAACACATTCCAGCTCATTCTGAGACCATAATTATCATGATAGGAAACAATAAAGACATTATAAGAAAACTACAGACCTCAAAAACATGGGCACAAAATTCTATATAAATTTTTAAAAATCTAATTCCACAATACATAAAAAGAATAATATATCATGACTATGGTAGGCAGCCACTGAAATGATTAACAATATCCATCTCTTGGCATTAACACCCATGTGTAATCCAGTTCCTGTGGAGGTGAGGGGGTTAAACATTGCTTCTAACAAATAGAATGCTGTACAAATGATAGAGTGTCACTCTGAAGATTTGGCTGTAAGAAAACAATCTCTATCTTACTTCACAGCTCTCTTGCACTGTTGTTTGCTCACTCTGATGAAGTAAGCTGTAATTCTGTGAAATAATCTACAGAGACCAAATGTCGTGGCCAAAAACCAAGGGAGTCCTCCAGATAACACCCTAGGAACTAAAGTACTAGTCTAACAACCTGTCAAGAATTCAATTCTGCCACCAATCACATGAATGAGCTTACAAGCAGATCCTTCTCCTATTAAGCCTACGTATCAGAACAAAGCCCTGGCCAACACCTTAACTGCAACAATGTGAGAGGCCCTAAAGCAAAGAAGCTACCCAAATCACCTCAAGACTCCTGACCCACAGAAACCATGAGATAATAAATACATATGGTTTAAGCCAATATGGTTCAGGTTAATTTGTTATGCAGCAAGATACCTAATAAAACAATGAAGCAGAATTTATCCATGAAATGTAAACATCAAAAAATTGATTTAACTCACCATATCAAGAAAAAACTGTGGTCATTTCAGTAGAATCATAAAAAACATGTGACAATAGTCAACATTCCTTTCTGATAAACTCTCAGCAAACAAGAAAAAAAGATTATTTTCTCCATTTAGACACTTGAAGAGTATCTAACAAAAAAATCTAAGCTAACATGCTTAATGCTGAAAGCAAGCCTTCTCCTAAAATGAGGAACAAAACAAGAAGGTCTAATCTCACTGTTTCTTCAACACTGGATTAGTAAGGAATCAGTTAAGTCTAGCCAGTGCAGTAAAGAAAGAAATAAAAGGCATCCAGTTTAGAAAGAAAAAAGGGGGGGAGGGAAGAGAAAAAATATATTTTATGTGTCAACAACATAATTATCTATGTAGAAAAGCTAATGCAAGCTACAAAAAAAATTACAAGAACCAATCAATGAGTTTAACACGATTGCAGGATACAAGATCCATACCCCAAAATCAACTGTATTTCTATATTAGCAATAAATCAAGAACTGAGTATCTTTTAAAATATCACTTACAATAGCATCAAAAAGTACAAAATACAACAAAAAGATGTATGAGGCCTATACACTGACAATTATGGAATGTCAAAAGAAATTACAGAAGATCTAAATATCTTTCCATTAACAGGGAAATAAATACATCATGTTCATAGTCCGAACATTTAATATTTTTAAGATGTCAATTCTCCCCAAACTGGTCTACTGATTCAATGCAATCCCAATCAAAATCCCACTAAGCCTTTTTTGTAGGAAATGACATGTTAATCCCAAAACTCATATGGAAATGCAAAAAGCCTAAAACATCCTTGAAATGGAAGAACAAAATTGGAAAGCTAACATTATCTGATTTCAAACTGATAAACAGTCATTAAAACAGTTTGGGACAAGCAAAGACTACTAGATCAACAGCACAGAATGGGTCCATAAATAGACCTACACATGAACAACTGATTTTTTTACGCAAGTGCAAAGATCATTCATTGGAAACCAAGAGTGCTGAAATAACTGGATTATCCACATGCACAAAACCGAACTTCAGTATCTAAATCATAAAAAAACAAATTAATTTTGATTCATGCTGTATAATCCCCACAAAAAATTAACACAGATCACAGACTTATACATAAAACCTAGAACTAAAAAATTTCTACAAAAGAATATGAGACAATCTTTGTTGGCTATATTCAGGCAAACATTTCTTAGCTATAACACCAAAACACAATTCACAAAAGAACATGTTGATAAATGAGATGTCATAAAAATTAAAACAAGCTGCTCTTCACAAAAGGTAGCTAGGAGAATGTAAAGACAAGACACAGACTGGGAGGAATATCTGCAAAACCTACTAAATCTAAAAAAGATTTTCTATCCAGAACATACAACAAAATTTCAAAACCTAAGAAAATAATCCAGTAAGAAAATAATCCAACAACAAGAAAAAAAAGGACAAAAATCTGAACACACTTCACCAAACATAAGATGGCAAATAAGCATACAAAAAGATGCTCATCACATCACTGATCATGAGATAAGTGCAAGATAAAAATCAATGAGATACCATCTTATACCTACTGGCATGGCTCAAATTAAAAAGCCTAACCACACTAAGTGTTGGCAAGGCTGTGAAGAAACTAGAACTCTTAACACAGTGATAGTAGAAAAGTGAAATTCTTTCTACTATTCAATCACTCAGAACAGTTTGATAATTTCTTAAAAATGTAGATCTAGAACAGCACACAATTCAACCACTCCTCTCCTAGGTATTTACTCAGTGGAAATGAATACATATGTCCATAAAAACTTGTACAAAATGATCACAGCTTTAGCTGCAGTGGCCAAAAAACAACAACTGAAATGTCTGTAACAGGTGCCTAGGAAAACAACCTGCATTATGTCAGTACGATGGAAGAGAATGTACTACTCAGCAATAAAAAAAGAATGAACTACTGACACATCAAACAATATGGATGAATCTCAAAATAATTATACTGAGTAAAAGAGTCCAGACCTCCCAAAAAGTATATATTACATAATTCCATTTATATTTAACTCTAGAAAAAAGCTAACCTGTATTAATAGATCACTAGTTACCTAGAGAGGCCAGGATGTGGGGATAGGTAGAAGTGTGCAATCATAAAGGTACAAAGAAATTCATACGGGGTGATGATATTGTATTCATTATCTTAATTACGATGATGGTTTCACAGATGTATACATATGAGAAAGCTTATCAACTTGTATGAAAATGTGCAGCTTAGTGTTATGTTCGTCACCTTGAGTGTTTTTAAAAACAGGCACTGAATTTTTAAGTTTGGAATGAACTCCAAAGCATTATAATGTGCCAAGGAAAAATTATGAAGTGATTCTAATTATAGTAAAAATCAGGGATCAACAAAATAATACCACAGGCCAAATCCAGCCATGCCAATTCTTTTATGAATGAAGCAATCATAGAATGCTTTCTCTACCACAAGCTTTAAACAGTTATCAAAAAAAAAAGCCACATGTGACCTTCAAAGCTAAAAGTATTTAAGATGTGTCACTACACAAAAAAAAATTTGCTGATCTCTCCTATAAATCAACAAGAGATCACAAAATAAACAAGTAGCTTAATTATGGAACAATTTTAAAAAGGGAAGATCAATACGGTAATAAAACCAAGAAGGCCTTCTGGAAAGCATTAATTAATTTTCAATTTCCCCTACCATAAAATATGCCCACACATCTTCTTTTGAACTTAAGGCACAGAAGCACATAATGAATGCAAAAAGTAAAGTTAAAAGTAGGTAACGTATTAATATCTCCTTTTCCATATACACTTAATACTTTCTACTTAAGAAAATCTTACCTAATCTGTTCAGTCTGTACAATCCCTTCTTTGTGACCCTCCAAACGAGCAGCCAATCTCTCTTTATCAAGCCGCACACACTCTTCATCCTGAAAATAATCACTGGTTAGTAAATATTTTACATTTTTATTTAACTTGCAGAACAATACCAAAAAGTACGGAACCTTTCCTTATATAAATTCCTGCCTAGGGCACCTGGTGGCTCAGTTGGTTAAGCGACTGCCTTCGGTTCAGGTCATGATCCCAAAGACCCGGGATCGAGTCCCACATCGGGCTCCCTGCTCAGCGGAAAGCCTGCTTCTCCCTCTCTGACTCCCACTGCTTGTGTTCCCTCTCTAGCTGTGTTTCTCTCTGTCAAATAAATAAAATCTTAAAAAAAAAAAAAAAAAAAAATTCCTGCCTATAACAATTCCAAGCATCGCTGGCCTTAAGTAAACCTGACTTTAAGATTACTTTTAGTTACATAAAGACAACAATAATAAATACATGTTGATCATGTATAGGAGTAGAACTGACTAAAAACTTACCAAAGAACCTCAACAACTTTTTTCCATGACTAATTGTTCCTCCCGTAATGTATCATATCCACTTTTATTCATAAGGTATTATACCACAAATAAATTCCTTCTCTTCAGGAAAATTTATCACTAAATTTTATGAAATGCTTTCACCGCAGTCAAAAATTTCATTTTGGAGATAGTTTTTTGCACCTGCTGCCCCAGGTCCTGAATCCATCAGGATTTCTGAGATCAGAAGTAAAACCTGAATGTTTTCAAAGCATGCTCCTGAGAACATTAGGCATTTCCGACAAAGTGCCCCATGGGCCACTTCTCTTGACTTCAACCTTGGTAGCTCAGCTTTTCTCACAAGCATGTTAGAATTTCAGATAAAACTTAGTTTGAAAAGTGTTCGGTTAAAAACAAAACTGGATCTAATTCAATGTCCACATTCAACAAATGAGAAAACTAAGGAACAGAGTCAGTGTCTACGGCTAACAAAATATGATATCGTATAAAAAGCATCAGTATATTCGATGTTGTACTCCATCCAATTCATGCTCCAATATTAACCTATCATTTAGAACATTTTGCTGACATAAACACAAAGATAGCATTTTACAAACTGCATTAAATTTTAGCCATTTTTAATTAAGGTATAACACAAATTACTCAAGTTCCTTAGGAAACTACTGATTTTAAAGACAACTGCAGCCTAGATTTTAACCGGATTAGGTCAGAATCTCTGCTCTCAAGGTTTCTCTCCTAGCACAGTGACTTGCAGGTTCCCAAATATATATGCTGAACTGAAACTGTTTATGTAATATAGTTGTTTATGTAAATCATTATTAACTCTATAATACTCTGGAAAAAGAATTACATTATGCTATTTCTTGTTGAGGTTTCAAGTTAATGGTATCCTAGCAAATTAGCATTTTTGACATGTTCAATTTATTTCAAATAATTAAACTGTAAATTCAGGTTTTCCCAAATAAATAGTGTGTTTAAATTCACTCATTTTGTTCACAGTGGGTCACAACCTTCTCTCATACAGCAAGAACTGGTGAAAACTTGTTTTACTGCTGCAAAATTTATTAGTCAGCATATATAGAAGAATGGTTAAAAGCCACATAGTCTGGATTCTGTGAACCTCAACTTACTCTCTCTGAGGGTTTGTTTCCTCCCTGATGACATGCATAGTACTGCCAATTTCAGGAGGTTGTGGCTGAGGATTACATGAGTTAATATACATAAAGTGTACAAAAGTGACCCAGAACAGAGGAAAAACAAGCTAATTATCATTATGATCATTAACTAAGAAACAACAAGTCCATGTCTCAGAGTATGCTTAATTAAAATTGTCTTAAAATTCATTAAAATACGGGGCGCCTGGGTGGCTCAGTTGTTGGGCGACTGCCTTCGGC
Organism: Spilogale gracilis; assembly: GCA_004023965.1. Classification (NCBI taxonomy): domain Eukaryota; kingdom Metazoa; phylum Chordata; class Mammalia; order Carnivora; family Mephitidae; genus Spilogale; species Spilogale gracilis. Next base: position 20,415 of record PITA01013059.1, read on the forward strand.
TCAAGTCATGATCCTGGAGACCCAGGATCAAGCCCCACATCGGGCTCCCTGCTCGGCGGGAGGCCTGCTTCTCCCTCTCTCACTCCCCCTGCTTGTGTACCCTTTCTGGCTGTATTTCTCTCTGTCAAATAAATAAATAAAATCTTTAAAAAAAAATTCATTAAAATAAAACTGTACTGTTTTAACATCAAATTCTGTCAATGATTACATAGAACATACTTACCAACAACCCTGTCCCTTTTAACAATTACCATTTTACCCTTAACTATGGATGCTTTGCTGTTTAGGCAGCAGGCAAAAGGTACAACTATTTGATTTTTATACACGTGTGTAAGGAAAAGATTTATGGTTCCTACTAATGTTAACATTACTGATGACTACAAGTGTTACTTCTAAATGATTAATTGAAATGTGGACCAGTTGAATCATTTCTCAGATTTAAACATACCTCTAATATATGATCTTCCACTGTCACGGGGTTTTATATGTAACTGATCTTGTTAACAAATTTAAATGAATAGCCTCATAATCAATATAATTAAAATTTCTAAGGCTTATCTTCTTATGCCGTGATACCTTAACTGTTCAAAGACTTTTCTTTCTAAAGGTAACTACATTTCTTATTTACAGCTTCTATTTCACGTGAACAATCCTTATTTACCAATATTAATATTCCATTTGCTGGCTATAAAACACTACAAAAAACATGCAACCTAATACACCAGTACTTTTTCAAATAATTATTTGAGAGAAGTGGGTGCATGCAAGGAGAGGGAAGGGCAGCAAGAGAATCTCAAGCAGACTCCCATTGAGTGCATAACCCTGAGGATCATGACCTGAGCTAAAATCAAGAGTAGGATGCTTAACTCACTAAGCCACCCTGGTGCCCCCTAATATACACCAGTTTTTTAAGAAATAACTGTAATAAGCACTTCATGTTCACAGTTCTTAAGAGTAAAGCAAATTCTCACACCATCTTATTCCAGGGGTAGGCAAACTACAACCCAAAGGTTTATAAAATTTTAATGGAATACAGCCTTGCCAGTTTATGTAAGTACTGCCTCTTCCTACTTTCGCACTGTAACAGCAGGATGGAATAGTTGGACAGACACTAAACAGCGCAAAAGCCTAAAATACTTACTATATGATTCCTTACAGAAGTTTTCCAACTCCTGACCTAGCCCAACATTTTCATCAATAAGGATATAAAAGTGCTTTGTCCAGCACATAGCTTGTATGTAAAAGATCTTAAACTATAGCTCAAGCTACTATTAATCAAACATTCATTATACTGCAACGTTCATTATACTGCAACAATTTTTCCAGAAAAAAAGCTCCTAGGACTACTATGAAAAAGAATTCTTACTCATATACAAACCCATTTGGTAATACTACGATTCACATTTAAAATAAAGTCCCATTACCTCAATGCGTGGTTTCTTTGCTTCTGCTAAAACTTCATCTGCAGCTCGTTTTACTTTAAGAAAAAAAAGTAAATAAGTACATAGTTCTGAAATGAGTTTTTGAAAGTTCAATATAAATATGTGACAAAACATACCTTGGGTAGATCGCTGAAGGCCTATTTCTAGAGGGGCACTTCTGTCTATGCTTGCTGATGTCGCTAGAGATTCAAAAAGATTTATGTTAGACGACCATATTTGAACACATATACTTGACATGATTACAAATGAAATGCCCAATATTTGTTATTTCTTACTTTATAAACATTGATTTCCCAAGGAAAAAAAATAACTGTTAAAGCAGTTCTGTAAAAACATTATAAAAAATTAATTTGTATTTAGGAGTCTATAAAATGACAAAATATTTTTAATAATTTAGCTTATAAATTATTGTGATAGTCTGAAATCAACTGGTCACTTCGAAGAACAGGTACTCTGATGTTAGTTACCACATATTCACAAAAAAATGTATCTGAACACAAATACATAACATATGTGTATAAAGGAAAAGGCTTTTTTAAATTAGCATTCACCTTAAAAATGAAATTTTTAGTTATTTACAATTGGTAAAAAAAATAGTAATTATTTTGTAAGTGAAATCATTTCTGAATGGTTCAAAATAATGAAATTAACAAAAGAATGTACCAGTTCCCATTTAGTTCTCACAACCTTACTTTACTATTTGACTGTCCCTTGTGCATCTTCCTAGTTTCTCTCTGTAGTTACAAGAAATACAAAGATATACTTTTATTTTTCCTCTTTTTTAACATAAAAGGTAGCATACTATTCACACTGTCCTGAACTTTTTTTTTTAACCTAACAATAGAGTTCTAACATAGTATGTAGAGCATTCTTTAACTTTCTTTTTAAATCTATAGTATTTAAATCATAGTATTTACTGTATGGTCTAAATGTAATTTATTTAACTAATCCCCTATCTATCCACAGGCAGTTCAATTCTAACTGGTTTTTGTCACTACAAACAATGACACATTGTTCCTGCATTTCCAAATATATCTCTAGGATAAAATCCCAGATGTAAGATTTCTAGGTTGATTTTTGTTTTCAGTGATAGTTTTAATCAACTAACACAACAACTAAAAATATATTAGGATATCTGTTCCCTCAGAGACTCGTAAGTGTATTAATAAACTGAAAAATTGTTATGAGGTAAAAAAAAATGCTATCTCTGTATCTTTTCAATTTATAATTATCTTATGAGTGAAATAAGCATTTTTTATGATTTCTATCATCTTTTCTCTAAACTGTATGACTATAATCTATTGGGTTGTTGGTCTTTTATGCATGTATTTCTAGGACCACTTCTTATTATCAGTAAAACTGGTCCTTTTTCACAGTGATATGAGGTTTTTCCCAACTTGTCAGGTCTTTCTCTTTTGTAATACAGAAATTTTGAATTTTTGCTAACCTGTTACTTAAATAATCCTATCTTTCCCCCACCAATTTAATCTCTCTCTTTAATCACGTCAAATTCATATAATTTAACAGATAAAAAACTGTTCCATCAGTTTATTCATTTTTAAATTACTAGCACTTTATAGTAAGTTCTAAACTCTAGAATTGTATTTTCTCGTTGCTCTTCTTCAAATTTTTATGACACTTACTTTTTTGAAATGGATTTTAAAATCATCATGCCCAGTACCACCCTTTCCTCAAGAAAAACTGTAGAGATTTTTATTGGGATATTAAATATACTGTGTTATAAACTGACATCTTTAAGCTGTTATGTCTTCTTGTCTAAGAACAGATGTCTGAAGATTTCCTCAACTTGCTCATTAAACCATTAATTCAACAATTTGTTTTAAAAATAGCAAAGGAGGGCGCCTGGGTGGCTCAGTGGGTTAAAGCCTCTGCCTTCGGTTCGGTCATGATCTCAGGGTCCTGGGATCCCTGCATCTCTCTGCTCAGCAGGGAGCCTGCTTTCTCCTCTCTGCCTGCCTCTCTGCCTACTTGTGAGCTTTCTGTCAAATAAATAAATAAAATGTTTTAAAAAAAAATAGCAAAGGAATACACTTGATGACTAAATTTATTTGTCCTATAGAAACTACAGGAAATGACATGGATGAATAAAGGGCAACTTGCCCTAAGGTACACTCGCCGCCGACTAATCAGTCTATTTATCAAGCTTACCTGAGATACTTAAAAATAGAGAATCCTAGACTCTATACCAGATCTTCCAAAGCAAAAAAAAATCTATTTCTAACAAATGTACCATATGGTTAAAAAAAAAAAAAAAAAAAAAAGCCTTTGCCTAGCCTCAACTCCATCCTCCTCACAGCTGAATTAGAATCCCTCCTCAATCCTCCCCCAGGATTTTAACCCTTATTTTATCAGTTTATCTTTCATGATGGTAAACATGTTCAGGAAAGGAATTTTGCGTTTTGTATAGCACCAAGTAAAACCCCTTTAAAAATAACCATTCAAGGGGTATCTGAGTGGCTCAACTGGTTAAAAGTCTGACTCTTAAATCCACAGAAATCAGCTGCGTTCTTATACACTAACAATGAAAATATAGAAAAGGAAATCAGAGAATCGATTCCATTTACTATAGCACCAAAAACCATAAGATACTTAGGGAACACCAAAGAAGTTAAGGATCTGTACTCGAAGAACTATAGAACACTCCTGAAAGAAACTGAAGAAGACACAAAAAGATGGAAAAGCATTCCATGCTCATGGATCGGAAGAATAAACATTGTCAAAATGTCTATACTGCCCAGAGCAATCTATACTTTCAATGCCATCCCAATCAAAATTCCACCATTTTTCAAAGCATTGGAACAAACAATCCTAAAATTTATATGGAACCAAAAAAGACTCCAAATCGCTAAGGAATTTTTGAAAAAGAAAAACAAAGCTGGGGGCATCTTGTTACCTGATTTCAAGCTTTATTACAAAGCTGTGGTCACCAAGACAGCATGGTACTAGCACAGAAACAGACACATAGACCAATCCAGATATGGACCTACAAATCTATGGTAAAATCAACTTCGACAAAGCAGGAAAAAATATCCAGTGGAAAAAAGATGGTTCCAATAAGTGGTGCTGGGAAAACTGGACAGCTACATATAGAAGAATGAAACTAGACCATTCTCTTACGCCACACAGAAAGATAAACTCAAAATGGATGAAAGACCTCAACGTGAGGCAGGAATCCATCAAAATCCTAGAGGAGAACATAGGCAGTAACCTCTTTGACATCGGCCACAGCAACTTCTTTCAAGACACGTCTCCAAAGGCAAAGGAAACAAAAGCGAAAATGAACTTTTGGAATTTCATCAAAATAAAAAGCTTCTGCACAGCAAAGGAAACAGTCAACAAAACAAAGAGGCAACCCACAGAATGGGAGAGGATATTTGCAAATGACACCACAGACAAAGGGCTGATATCCAAGATCTATAAAGAACTACTCAAACTCAACATCCAAAAAGAAGATGAACACATCAAAAAATGGGCAGGACACATGAAGAGGCACTTCTCCACAGAAGACATACAAATGGCTAACAGACACATGAAAAAATGTTCATCATCACTAGCTATCAGGGAAATTCAAATCAAAACCACATTGAGATACCACCTTACACCATTCAGAATGGCCAAAATTAACAAGACAGGAAACAGGTGTTGGAGAGGCTGCGGAGAAAGGGGAACCCTCTCACACTGTTGGTGGGCATGCAAGTTGGTGCAGCCGCTTTGGAAAACAGTGTGGAGATTCCTTAAAAAATTAATAATAGAGCTACCAGATGACCCTGCAATTGCACTACTGGCATTTACCCCAAAGATACAGATATAGTGAAAAGAAGGGCCATATGTACCCCAATGTTTATTGCAGCAATGGACACAATCACCAAACTGTGGAAAGAGCCAAGGTGCCCTTCAACAAATGAATAGGTAAAGAAGATGTGGTACATATATACAATAGAATATTACGCCTCCATCAGAAAGGATGAATACCCAACTTTTGAAGCAACATGGACCGGATTGGAAGAGATTATGCTGAGTGAAATAAGCCAAGTAGAGAAAGTCAAGTATCACATGATTTCACTTACTTGTGAAGCATAAGGAGTAATGTGGAGGACAACAGGAGAAGGAAAGGAAAGGGGAAGTAGAGTAAATCAGGGAGGGAGACGAAACATAAGAGACTTTGGACTCAGAAATAAACTGAGGGTCATGAGGGGGAGGGAGTAGGGGAATGGGCGAGCCTGGTGGTGGGTACTGAATGCAGGTATTGCATGGAGCACTGGGTGTGGGGCATAAACAATGCATCTTGGAACACTGAAAAAAAAAAGTCAGACTTTTTTTTTTTTTAAGAGTCTGACTCTTAATTTCAGCTTAGATCGTGACTGCAGGGCCGTGAGATTGAGTCCCACTTTGGGCTCCGCAATCAGGGGGAAGGCTGCTTGAGAGTCTCTCTCCCTTTCCCTCTGCCCCTCCCTACCACTCGTGCCTGCTTGTGCATGCTCTCTCTCTCAAATAAATATATAAACCAAAATAAATAAATAAATAAAATAACCACTCCGTAAGTGCTTGTTGCATGTTCAGGGAGGACAGTACAAAAAGACAACACTACTGATGACCGTCTTTCCATTATGCAAGAGACTCTGCAAACCAATCTTACTGTTAAACCATGGAGCACAATATGTGATAAGACAGCTATTAATAGTAAACTCTACCCCAAGAAAGATTAGGTCCAACCAGTCTTATACTGACTTACTCATACTATTATAAGTTTATATCAATTCATTCATACTCTTCATTTTATCCCAATTTATTATACTTATTTATTCATTCTTTAAGACAGTGAATAAATGATTACTCATTTATACAGGTAAGCACCCACTATTAACCACTGTTCTAAATGCTGGGTATTTAACAACTGTCTGCCCTCTTAGAGTTTACCCTTTACTGGGGGAGACAATATATAAATAAATAAGTAAGTAATTTCAAGTCAAGGTAAGGGATTTGATGAAAAATGAAACAGGAAAATACCACACATAGTTATGCATATGTGGGAAACTCTACTATTTTGTATTTTAGAATGGTTTTCTGACAGATTTAAATACAGATGTGAATGAGGTGGTAAGAAGACATGACAATTTAGAGAAACAGAACTGAACACAGAGAAAACAAAAAGTACAAAGGCTTGGAAAGTTAGAATAGTTTAAAGAATCAACAAGACTGGACTGCTGAAAGCAGAGGAAGGTTGGAAGAAGATGAGACCACAGAGATTTAGGCAGAAGCAGATCACACAGGTCAGAAAAGAACAAGTGTGAGCTTTATTCTAAGTATGTCAGGAGCCACAGGATGGGCTTGAACAGGTAAGTGACACAATTAAGTTTATATGCATTTTCACAAACAGGTCACTCTAATGGTTAAGCGAACAATATACCAGAGAATATAGAGTGGTGACCTGTAAGAGGGCTATGCAAGTCTAAAGGGGAAGAATGGAACAGGGTGGGAGTAGAACGGTTAAGAAAATGCCATACTTTTAAAGGTAAAGAAAAGGACTTGCTCATGAAATTGATCAAAGTAATCAAAGACTTTTCCACGGTTTTTCTTTAACAACTATATGAACGGGAAAGAATTTACTAAGATGGGAACACTGGGAGACAAGACCTGCTATTTTAGTTTTGTTTGAGGGGAGAAGGGAAGGAGGAAATCAGCATTCTATATCAGATATGTTGAATTTCACATATTTATTAAATATCCAAGGAAATATATGGACAGTGGATTTATAACTTAAGCTTAGGAATAGGTCAGTGCTGAAGATAGGTAAACAAGATAAAATGAGAAGGAGACAATGCATAGAAAGAAAATCAAGAATCTGGTGCCTCAAATGCCAAGTGAAGAAAGGCTTTCCAAAAGGGAATAATCAAGTGTCAAATGCTATTGAGAGGTCAAGCAAGATGTGGATAGAAGACGAAAGGAATTGGTAATTCCTAAGTCTGTGTTGACCTAACCACAGTGGTGATTTTAGTGAGATGGTGAGTAGGAAAGCCAGACTGGAGTGGATTCAAGAGGGAAGAAGATATCACACAACTATTAACAAAGAATTCTGCAATGTAAAGAGAAGACAAATTCAACAGATACTAGGAATGTGAGGTCAAAAAACTGTTTTTCAATGAGAGATCTTACCGTAAAGGGAATGATGCAAAAAAAAGGAGAAAGATGATGATGCAAGAGAGAAACAATAATTCACAAAGGCAAAGTCAGAGTGTGAAAGGAAATGGAATCTATAGAAAGAGAAGTGGTGACTGGCTTTGGGAGCAAAAATACTGCATTTACCATAATAGAAAAGAATGGAGAGCATATGCATACATATGCTGCTGGTAGGTTAATTTTTTACTGGAAATACAAATTCTCGTCCCATTTGCTTCTTATTTCACAGGGGAGGAACAAAACTGGCTATTTAAAAATGAGAGCAAGTTAAAAATTACTCACATGCTTCACCATTGAGATACCCAAGTAGATCTTTTCGGTCAGGTCTTCTAACCACAGGAATATTTTCAGTCTGAAGTTAAAATTTTAAATTAGTTATCAAAACAACACAATTATAAGAAACATAATAAAGACAATGTGTAATGTATGAACTTCATTCCAACGTATCTCGATAACATTTATTTGGGATCTTATCTTTAGGGAATGAGGCTAAAAAACTCTTAATAAAAGTCTTAAAAAATTTTAAGAATATTAACTTTAATAACTTCATTCTTGAAACTCAAGGAAGATATATAAAAATAACCATTAGAAATGAAACAATGACCCATCCCTCTTCAAAATATTAATTCCAGTATTTTTTGTTCCCTTGGCTTAACTTAAATATTTTTTCATTTTACTCGTGACACTTTGCATGCTTTAGGCAATTATCTTTTTAGTCCTATTGCCTGCTCATTTTACACATTTCCATGTGCCTTCTTGACTCAAACACAAAACAGACTTCCTCAAAATATTCTAGTTGAACTCCAAAATACACTAACTTAGCCATTAACCTATGTTTCCATAATTAACAATAGGTATGTACTATTTTAAGTATGGGGAAAAAACTTAGGAGATTATACAGGGAAACATTAATGTCAATTGTTTACTTTCTACATTACAGATTTCTTTTTGATCCTTGAGTGTATACAAATTCTGTAAGGAAGGGGAAAAGATTAAAAAACTAAACCTGGAAAATGTTTCTATTTTGATAAAAAGGATAATTTTCCTTTAAGCTCCTATATTAGTAGATTGTAAAAAGGGTATGCAAAACAAAATTGTATACTTTAGTCACCAAGTCATCTTCGGGCCATGAATTCAATGAATCCTGTAATTACCACAATTCTCCTATCATTTTTATAATATCAACAAGAACTAAGTACAGGAATGACTGGTGGTTGCAAGATTATAAATTAAAATCCCTTTGTCACTTTATATAAGCAAAAATGAAGTAACAAGAATCCTTTGTCTAATTATCTCATACTGACTACTGCACTATTCTATATACTCCTTGGTGACAGAAATAAACTAAAGTGAATCACTTAAAATTAACTTTTTTTTAAAGAGCAGGCTAAATTTTAATTTCTGCTATAAGCATAAACATTTAAGAGCCTACAGGTTTTTGTGTGCTTGTTTTTAAAAACTAATCTACATGGAATATATCATAAATAGTTGAAAGATTTAAATTAATTTTCTCTAAGTTACTGTTTTCTCTAAGTCTGATAACATACTTCATCATTTGGTTACTAATGAATTATGGACATAATACAGCCAACTGAGAAAGACACAAGTCTACTCACACTAAAATTGGAGCTGTGGCTCAGGAAAACTTGTTTCAGAAAAGGTCTGCTCACAAGAAAGAGCAAATAACACAAAAGAGGAAAGAATAAAATTTGCAGAGCCCTAGAATTACAGAATTTTGCCCTTTCAATCTACGAAGTATTTAAGAAAAACACATGTGAAAAAAAGTAACAAATACAGCCATCAGTTACATGCTACAACCACTTCCCAATCATTTAATTTCTAAATCTAAAGCAAGTAGCTGCATCACCTTTATGACCACAAAATGAATGAATATAGCCAACAAAATATTCTAATTACTGCCTAATTTAGTTTTTAAAGATTTAAGATGAGGTAACGTAAGTTTACACAAACGCCCTTATTCTTATCCCACTATTTCCCAAATCCCAAGTAGTTTCACCCTAGTATACTTCTATATGTAGCAGATGCTGAATTATTTATTTCCTATTCAGAAAAGCAGTGTTCAAATACCGAGATGCTGAAGGCAGGCAAAACTGAAAACAAATGAGTTTGTCAATAAAGTATTAAAAAGGCTTATTAAATTGGTTAAAAATTTAATTTTAAAGTTGTCTGTTAATCTTGATTCTTTTCGATGCCCCCAAAAAAGTTTTCTTGAGATTAAACTAAAGTTCTGAGTATCGGCGTCCTTCCATAAGCTTATTTCTTAAAACATTCCTAGAAATGCCTTTAAAACTTGTTCTTATAAACAGTGCTCAAGTTTTACATGAAAGTCACAGATTTAAAAATCTGCATAAATCACAGTGATCTAATTTTGACCCTCCAATAAACTTTCATACTTTTATTCTTTTGATCTGAAACCCATGAGGGAAATGATTCATGCCAAATGATGCTGCCCTGCACTGAGTATGAGGGCTCTACAAAGTCCTGAAGAGGTCCGTGTGTGTATGTCAAACATTCTCATGCATTGAAATAAAGTTCTGGACACCATCTTAGCGGCTAGACACCAATCTGAGTTGCAGCCACTCAGATTGGTGTCCGAGAACTTTATTTCAGTGTGCAATGATAAAACACCTACCACTACCAACAACAAGAGTTTTAAAATCAATTTAACTTACAGCTGCCCGTCGGACATAAACAGGATGAGAAAGGTGCACATTATTAAGTAGAAACAAGATAGAATCCAATGTATAGTACTCTCTGGGTTGGCCTTCTTTTCCAGTCCTGAAATAATTAAGACAAGATTTATACTCAATTTTAATTCAATTCCTTGGACTTAATCATATATAGGAATTTATCTATATTCACTTACCCAACAATGGATTTAACATGACTAACAAAAATACCCATGGGGCCCCTGGGTGGCTCAGTCGTTAAGGGTCTACCTTTGGCTCAGGTCATGACCCCAGGGCTCCAAGATCCAGATCTAGCCCCACATCAGGCTCCCTGCTTTGCAGGAAGATTGCTTCTCCCTCTCCTACTCCCTCTGCTTATAGTCTCTCTCTCACTGTCAAATAAATAAAATCTTTAAAGAAAAAAAAATGCCCATAAAGTATGAAATTTAATAAGCAGAACTGTCATTAAAGCAAAAGAACACGAAGATAAACAATGACAAAAGCAAGAAGAAAAGCAAATCCTATTCATATTCTAAGGTATTATACACTTTTTAGAACTGGCCCACATTTGGTTCTGGTCTTTGTCAATAGAGAAATAGAATCAGTTACAGAGGATCCACAAGAGAAAGCAAACTAATTAGAAGCACAACTACTGCCAGTGCTCAACTTAGAAGAAATTTATCCTATGTCTTCTAAGTAAGATAATGTAAAAAACATTCTTAACAGTAAACATAACAATGAATTTCAGAAGTATAATTCTTATGACATCCCTCAAATTAAACTGATGATGTAAAACCAAAATGAATTCTACCTGTGATAAACAATGCAGTTTAGAGATGCAGGCTCTTTAATGAAAGAACATAGTATTATTTGCTCGACAATATTAGTGTTCAATCTCACCCTTTCTACTATATTCTCCTCGCCTAAAAATGTCAATGTATTATTTAAATTCATTTGAATACAGCCCAAAGTAATCAGCCCCAACCTACATTTCTCTAGCCTGCATTTCCACTTTTCCTCTAAACTGATGTATTTCAAATCATACATCATTACCAATTATTGTACTATGAAATGTTATATATGTTTTTAATGATACAGAAAAGCAAAGTAACATAATGTATACGGCATGCAATAAGGATAACTACTGTTTACAGTTATGAAGTTGGACATATGTACACATGCATATGGAGATGAATAAATGAAATAAAAATGTATTTACTGGTGTGATTCACTGTTGTTACAGCTTGTAATCTATTCTAAGCAGTCTTTTTTTCCACTACTAGCTTCACTGAACTCTCAAAACACTTCCCTTCCAGCTCTCATGGCATTAAGTATGTCCCTTAGACCTAACCCATCATATCACCCTCAAGTTCTTTACCCATTCTTTAAAGCTTACTCATTTGTTGATTCATTTGTTCAAGAAAAATTTGTAGCCCATCTATATCCCAAACACACTTCTATGAAACCTTTTCTAATATCCCAAGCTAGAAGTGATTACTCTCTTAAAGGCCAAATGCCATTCTTACCAAAAATTTAGCTCATCTACTCTGACTAAACTCCTTTGAGTGAGGAACCAAGGTACTATGAAATTTTTCTATTTCTCAGATTGAACCACCAACATCGTGACTACTCCTCAACCGTTTTTTAAGGAAAAAAGTTAATCAGTTAAAATTCCAATCAAATATAACTGTGTCTGTGCAAATTCTTTTGTAAGGACAAAATGTAGGAAACTCAGAATGATGTCACTGCATCAACATTTCATAAAGCTAATAGAATCACAAGCCCTCAAGGCCAAAAAACTAGAAACCAACAAACTAAATTTTCCCTAGCTTTTCATCAACTCTTCATAAAGCCCAGTGCTCCCATTCAATCAAGCAAAATGAGTATGGAAGTTGTGGCCCAAGTTCTAACTATCCAAATGAAATACCAATGACAGAAACATCACTAAAAAGACCCCAAACGATTATCGGACCTATTTCTAGGTATTTTCCTTAATGACTTAAATTTAGAAAACCCCGCATGGATCAACATTCCAAAACATTTCTCTTTAAAACACATTTCCTAAAATCACACAACACCATCAGTATCTTAGATCTGTAAAGCTCACCCCTTTCACCAATAACTTTATCCCTGGGGAAGCTCCTGCCTTCACCCATAAAAGGGTTTTGAGGACTCTTCCAAAGTGACCAAATCTATTTCCCGTTCTAACTTCACACAATTGGTTGCCTTCTGTCTTCTTGAGAGAATTACGAAAAGAAAAACACACCAGGAGTTGCAAGGGATTAGCAGGGATAGTTAAAACACACGGTAGCCTCGAAGAGAAAGAAAAAACTAAAGAACACAAAAAGACGTCTCCAGGACCGGACTGTGTGCCCTTTTCCGCACCTAGATACGTAGCTAACACTCGACACGTACCGGCAAAAATGAACTAGAAAAGTCAGAAACTCCCTTGGTACCTTTCCCTTTGACGTCCCAACGACTTAAAGAAAATGGACCACTCAAGACGTACCTCCTCCTATTACCTCCTCACCTAAAAGTGTAACTTCTTTTCTAAATAAAAACTTTTACCCAGAGACCCGTTTTCTATCTCCATCCCCAAAGGCAATCGGGGGGAGGGGTTAGGAAAGAGGTCGCCTGGGGGCGCCCAACTCTGTCCGGCAATCCCCAGGCCACAGCCATGCCGGACTTACCCCCAAACTACATAGTTGGTCTTCACATTCTTGGGCCAGGAGAACTCGCCAAAGATCACTTCGTCTCCCTTCACCACAATCTCCTTCTTCTGGATGTTGTACTGTCGCAGGACGCTGAGCACGTCCGCCATCTTCCCCCCCCCTCGCCGCCGCCGCCGCCGGCCCCGGGCGAAGCCGCCGCCGCCGCGCCTGCCTCCTCCTTCCCCTGCCGCCTCGCCCTCTTCCTCCTCCTCCGCCGCCGCCGCCGCGGCCGCCGCGAACCAACAGCAGCCGCACTAGCTGCCGTCCTCGCCTACGACAGCAGCTGGGGCAGTAGACAACCAGGCCGCCGAGGACCCCGCGCTATGAGGCAAGGCCCCGCCGCCGGCTGCCCGAGGAGAACGCCTGACTGCGCGCCTCCAGCGCTGTACGACCGCCACCAGGGGGAGCCGCGACCGCCTAGGAACACGCCCCTCCCAGACTCCCACTCGGCACGGGGCCTAACCCTGGCCCGAAACTCCGAGCGCAGGGACACCGCGTCCACGTACGACGCACGTACGGAGAATATTGCCGGGCGCACGCGCACGGACACGTACTTCGCCCCTCTCAGCGCACACGCGGCTAGCGACAGGTGCGCGCGCACCTGCAAGGAAGCGGCATGTTTGCGTTCCTTAAACACGCGCTGAGCGATCGCCCACTCTTTGCGGCCAAAATGGAGCTTGGCAGAAGATTTGTAGAATACTGGGATTACCGTACCAACTAACTGGAACCCATTAAATGCCCTCTAAGTCTTAGTCATCTAATTAAGTCGAAAGGGTGTGGTTCGGGGGGAAGTATTTTGGGGGTGGTCTTTTTTGTTTTCAGTGTGTTCACATAGTGGTCAAGATGTAGTCCGGAAGAGATCAGTCCTGGTCGCCTATATTTGTTAGCTGTTGTTTGGCCTTGGCAAAGATACTTACCTTTTCACAGCATTAATTGGTTACTGGAGAAAAGGAGTTAGTATGAGAGTAAGATGAAAGAAAGTAGCAAATCATCAAAATACCATAAATGTTCCTTGAACGGTGACTTTTTCCATCCTGGCCCCTTCTCCCTGCTAGCCCCAAAGATGTACATTTAAATGGCTCTGTTCAAAGATGCTAAGGAAGAAGTCAGAAGTAGAAGACTTTCGGATTATTTGATTTTTTATTGGTGCGCAGGCTAAAGGCTGTCCTTGCCATGCTGGAAACAATGAAATAAATTAAACATACTGTGGCCCGTATACCTTAAACCAAACATCTGGTGGGGCCCATAATTTTTCATTCCTTGAACTATAGCAGAAAGGAGTGGGTGGGAGGGCAACTTTATTGACCTGACCAAATATCTTGACTTGCTTTGAAAGGGATCCATTTTTATTATGTGCACTACAGAGGGATATGAAAGTATGGGGTTTACTTTCTATACCATCTATAGCCATTTTGCAAATGAATTTGAGAAATTTTGTCTATTCTGCAAATGTACCCATCCCTGTGGTATTTTCCTAGATCTCACTGCAAAAACAGATACTATAAAGAACTTACTACTCTCTAATTTTCCACACTCTGTAATCCTACTTGTATCAGAGCACCCAGTATTACTTGACAGCCCTTATTTACTTGTAGGCCTCTTCCTGCAAAACTGAAGGGCAATAGACCTGTGTCATCATATCCTAGTGTCTAGCACATTATTTGGCACTTCATTGGCTCCTAGAAAATGTTAAATTAATAAATAGATGAATTCAACAAACTCAAGATTTGATGGGTAGATTAGGAGAGTCAACATAGTTCCCTCAAATGATACTTAATTTTATTTTGTACACAAACAATGGCTGCCTTAATCCATTCAGACCGCTATAAGAGAATATTATAGACTGGGGGGGGGGGGGCTTATAAATAACAGAAATTTTTTATAGTTCTAGAGGTGAAGAAATCCAAGGTCAAGATGCCGACAGATTCACTGGTAAGAGGCTGCTTTCCAGTTCATACACCTGTCTTCACATTGCATACTCACATGGTGGGAGAAAAAGGGAATGACCACAAACATTCGGTCTATAGCAATGACCAGACAGTCTCTTTTAGGATAAATTGTGGTTTGAGGGTAGTGATTCATAAACTCAACGCAATGAGTTAGGTCATTAGTAATTTGTTGCCTTTAACAGTTAAGAAATGTGGATTTCTTAAGAAGTGTGGATTGTTTTGTTTTTATTTAAATCCCATGCAGTTACCCTACTAGTATTAATTCAGTGGTGTTTGTTCCAAAATACATTAAAAGACGAGATTAGTACTAGAGCTGAACCTAGAAAATTAACTAGAAAAAAATTGGAAAATTAGTCTTGTTTCTTTGTGTTTAGTGAAAGCTGTCCACTTCTTCAGTCATCAGATTCCAGAGAGTTCATAGCAATTCTCAGTTTGAATTCTCCTGATAGAATACATGTCTAGCAATAAAGAGAAAGTGGTACATCCTTTTATTGTTTTTAAACATTTTATTTATTAGAGAGAGAAAACACAAGTAGGGAGGAAGGGCAAAGGGAGAGGGAGCCTGGGCAGGGAGCCTGATGCAGGGTTCCACCCAGGACCCTCCTGGGCAGGGAGCCTGATGCAGGATTCCACCCAGGACCCAGGGATCATGACCTGAGATGAAAGCAGAGGCTTAACAGACTGAGCCACTGGTGCCCCAGTGGTACATCTTTTTAGCCGAAAATCGTTGATGAGAGATCATTACCTTAGAGTTTTACCGCTATGTCCATTGTTAACAATACCTGCCTGATAAGATCCTTTCCATCAGAGTCGAAGGACAGTTATATTCTAATACCTTTGACAGATGACTAAATCTCCAGGTTTTAAATTAAGAAGGGTGTGTTCAAATAGGTATTTTGGAAATGCACCTTAAACTTTCTAGTGATCATTTTGGAGGTACCATAAATCACTAATAGTATTTTTTCATGTTAGTCTGCAGTGGATAGAATCTAGGATTAGAAGTGAATGTTTCAAATGCAAGGGGTGGAGGTTAATTGTTAACTCACGAGGAGATAATATATAGGTTTCAGAGAGAGTAAATCCTATTGCCACAAGGCCAATGGCAAAATTAAGGCCATAAAAGTTCAAAATTTTCTGAGAGTTTTGTTCATTTTAAATTTAGGATTCCATTAATTTTATTTAGTTGGCTTCCCAACAATGACAAACCTCTGCCCAGTCCTGAGAATAAACAAACAACCTGAACATATTCATAGCCTATTACTAGAGGAATTTGTGTAAAATCCATTTGGCAGTATTCAAAGGGACACCAGGACTTTGGCTTATGTCCATTTCCTACATTTACAGTCTTGCTGAATTATATCTTTGTCTGATAAGATGCACCCTGAAAACATTCTCCATAATATCTCTACAATTACCCCACAAATGTTAGTTCCATATCATTGTCAGTTTATCCCTGATATATTGTTTAATGTCATGAGGGATTCTGATAATCCACTTTTAAAATCAGCTTTTCCTTGGATAATAGCAAAGCATCCAAAAGTTTTTAATTTGTTCATTTTTAGAGGTTTGAGGTTATACTTTAATAATTCAAATCATTAAACTAAGAGTACACTATACAACTTTGTAAGGCTGGAGAGATTTGTGCAGAGCTCTCAAAATCATATGGTTGATCGTGGTCAAATTATAACTCTAACAATTTTGGCTATAAAATGTTTCTGTTAGGTTTTCTGTCAGTAAAGGTTAAGGATTCCGTTTTCAAAGCATTCCAAGGTCATGGGATAATATATGTATTATCACTCTTTATAGATATACATACATACATATATATGTACATATATATATACACACACATTCTTGAAGATTAGGATTTTTGATGATTAAACGCACATATTATTTAAGCTTATCATTTTTGAAACATAAAACTCTCTATATATGAATACATACATGTATTATGTTTATACTTTTACCTTTTGTAAGCTGGTAGATTTAGGTAAGAGAAATTAGATATCTGAACTAATTTAATTCTGAGAGAGCCTTATATTTTAAGGGTAAATGTGGGTATTTGATAGCATAGCCTTATTGGCAGCTTTTAGTCATTCTTTTTATTCAGGAATCGTCAATAAAATTAAATCAGACACATCCAGGAGAGTTTCAGGGGTGTGTATTACAGATAGTTTCCTAAAAGAAATAAGCAATGATTAGAGTCTCCTTCTTTTGGTAAAGGTAAGAGGGTAACTGGATTTAGTGTTGTAGTCGTGGATAATGTGGTCTGTGGGAAACAAGAGTATTTTATAGGAGGCTAGGCAACTACCTGAGAAGTGCTGAGTGATTTTGTCAATGAAAGAGTCTTGAATGGCTTAGGGAACAATTAGGTTTAGTGGAGACCCTAGAGCAATTAACTGAAGCTTTCCTGTGTTTTACTACTGTTTGTTACAGCTCTTCGATAAGACAGGTGCACTTCAGCTACTGAAGCTAATGAAAGACTGAACTAAGTAATAAATTTGCAGAGAGTCAGTACCCCCAGTGCTTATTCAGATTTGTTGTGAACAAAAAGAAAAAAAGGGATTTTTGAATCCAGGATCCTGGAAACAAAGTATCTGATAGGCTTCTTTTAACTTGAAAAGTATATAGTCATAGAAAATAGTTCTTTTTCTTTAAGGATTTTTTTTTTTTTTTTTTTTTTTTTTTTTGGACAGAGAGAGAGAGCAAGTTCGACCAGGGGAGTGCCAGGTAGAGGGAGAAGCAGGATCCCTGCTGAGCAAAGACCCAGATGTAGTGCTCCATCCCAGGACCCTGGAATCATGACCGGAGCCAGAAGCAGACACTTAATGACTCAGTCACTCAGGTATCCCCAAAAATGTTCTTATTAATACATTCTATTTATGTATAATTAACCTAAGGAGATGAACCTTGTTTTGTATTGTCAGTCTTTCCCTAACTTTTATAAAGAACAGTTCCTCATTACAGTTTTTTAAAACTTGAAGAATTCTGGAAAAGCCTAATCATGTTTATTGTCCTTTCATGTGTAGGGTAAAGGAGCAATTCTTTTTGTTTCCTAATGGCCATTTTGGGAGACCTGATGAAAGTTTAGGCATTATTCTGAATCTGGAGCCTAAATTGAGAAAGAGAAAAATTAAGAATAGTTATTAGAGCAAACAAGAATTTTCTAAGTATCTACAGACAAGAAATATTTATAGGCAACATTGTAAAAACATACCAATAGACAACAATGGTATTAGGAGCTGAATTTTTTCAAAAGTAAAGAGGAATCTCTTCTAAATGGTTTAAGAGTATGTGATAAAACACTAAGAATTAACAAATATTTTGGTGACAAAAAAAGAGCATCTACTAAGTTGGGCAAAAAATAACTGAATCTTCTTACAGAAAAAAACACCCATATTCTAATTCTTCTCTTTTGTACATTATTCACATGACTATTGTCAATGTAAGATTTATTAATATACCTTTATATGTGTGTGTATTTAGGCACAAGTGAACATATACAAATAATTAATGTATTTGAAGTTGTTTTTAAGATTTTATTTATTCATTTGAGAAAGAGAGAGAAAGAGAGCCAGTGAGGGGAGGAGCAGAGGAACAAGGACAGAGCCTGATGTGGGGCTTGATCCTCTGACCTGGAGATCCTGACCTGAGCCGAAATCAGGAGTTGGATGCTTAACCGACTAAGCCATCCAGGTGCCCTGATATTTGGGCTTATAATTGGGCTTATAATTGGGCTTTAACAATAGCCTTAAATTATGTATGCTAATATGTATGGTATAGTGTGTGTGTGTGTGTGTGTGTGTGTGTATTTTTTTTACCTGAAAGAAAAACAGAAAAAGAAATGTTTCAAAAATAGAGTATACTTCCCTGTTAAAAATGTCTAATGTGCTTTTGAAATACTAGAAAGCAGGCATTTTTACCAAAGGACAATGTCACTAGAACATATGAATTGTAATTATAAAACAAAGTTTGGAAATATAGAGGGGCTAGTGGATGCCAGTGGAAAGAGGGGCCACTGACAGGGACAGAACAAGAGCAGGTGCTTCGGGAGTAAGGTCTTTGGAGATGAAGGACCATCCCAGTTCTGGGGTGGATGCCTGGCCAGCCATGTGGGCTCTGAGAGAGAACCACATACCTGGCAGGATTCGAAAACAGGGCCTCGAGAAGTTTCCAAACAAGTCTGTAGCTCGTACTTCCAGTGGATATGGTTTTTGACTCCACACAGTCTCAGAAGGATTTGCTTTCTGGCATGTAGTAACAATACAGGAAAGCTAAGACAGTAGCACCTATGATGGGCAAAATCTGGTATGAGCAGCAACATTTGCATGCAGAATCTTTGGAAGAATCCTTGCTACAACTTTCAGGTTTAAGGTCATTCAGATGCTCACCACCAATATCATACTGCTTTAGCATTTCTCTGGCATTAAAGGAAGGGTCTACATCTTCAAAGCCTTCACTTGAACCCCATACCAGCTTATTCCAGCGGAACCTCTTCTCTCCCAAAATGTCTGACCAGCAGATTGTGGCCGAAGTGGTGCTATGCAGGTTATTATGTTCAGACCTCAAGAGGCCTTGAAGTTTCCATCTTCACCATCTGAGAACACTACCCCAACCGAGATCAAGATGTATACATCATATTAAATTTAACATCTTGATAAGCAGTAATACCTCTCTTTTTTGAATTATTTACTTATATGAGTGTGTGTGTGTGTGTGTGTGTGTGTGTGTGTGTGTGAGCAAGCAGGGGTGGAGGAGACAGAGGGAGAGAGTATCTTGAAGTAGACTCCCTGCTGAGTAGGGAGCCCAATGTGATGCAGGGTTCCATCCCAGGACCCTGAGATCATGACCTGAGCCAAAATCAAGGTTGGTAGCTTAACTGACTGAGCCACCCAAGCATCAAAAGTTTAGTTAACTATTTGTCTAGAGTATTAAAATTTAGTTAAGGATCTGGAATTTATAATTTTAGCTAGCACATTACATCCTTATTATTTGTAAGAATTATACAAATTTCATGAAATTTAACTCTTGAAATGATAGCTGTTATTATCTTTTCATTTAATTAATATGCATTATATCTATGTATATTTTAATATATTTTATGTATTTACATACATGTATAACATATGTATATGTGATTTTAGTCAAGTTATAGAAACGATGATATTTTATTTAACTTATGAAACCAGCATATGAAATTTAGAAAGTTTAAATCATAAAAAACTTAACCTTAGTACTATTCAAACAAAATACTGTGTTGACATAATTTTTATATAGTGAATTAAAATGTAAAAACCCTGAATCCTATCAAAAGCTCTTCCTTTATTTTGGAACTGACTGAAACTTTGTCATTTTTTCTTGTAACTGTAACAATGGCTATTCAGTAAATAAGCTTTTCAGGATTCACAAAATAAGCCATAAGAATTTGACGACTGTTTTTTCTTTTAGATTTTTTACTTTATCTGGACTGGACATTTCTAGAATGAGTGCATTATAACTCAATGTTTTTGTTTGAGCCATCAGTAAATTTTTACATTTTCCAGAGAGAGAAAAACAGAACAAAATGTTAAGGAGCCAGCTTCAGACAAATATGGAAATACCACTGTTAAAAAGCTAATTTATATTTTCTATGCAAAGAGAGGAGAGAATTTGATACAGAAATACCATTTTAACATGTACACACACACACACACACACACGAGTTTTATTATAGTTAATTTAAAGAATAATTTGGGTCCTTGACAATTATATTTAGCCATACAATTTAAAAAGCTAGTCATTATTAATTTCCAAAGTATGAATATGAAGGACGGGGTGATTCCTACCTTAAATAAAACAATTCTTTTTTTTTTTTCTTGTATACACACAAGACAATTTCTTCATCAGGGTTTCTTCCTTTTTCTGTTCCAAAGCACCTCCTAAATGAACAATATTGTTCTTGTCAAAAGTAGCTAAAGTGGCTAGTACAATTCCAAATGTTTCTGGTACAATTGTGCCCGTTAGGGAGGAAAGCATATGAGTTAATGTGAGAGTGCGAAAATATTAAGAAGCAGTGTTTTGGCATGAAAGCAGCAATTTTCGATTGAGAAGACCCTATGAGAACTGCAGTGTTCCTAAAGATGGTACTTGTACAAGTTGGCCAAAGGCTAACTGTCACCAAACACAGGTTGGACAAACCTCCTGCTTCCAAGCAGATGAAATTAAAACAGAGGCACAAAGGCAAGACTAAGGAAGGAGTCTTTACGTAATTTCAAGGTAAAGTTGATTTAAAGAGCTGAACTTCTCTGCCCCTGGGGCCAGCTCGAAGATAGATCTTTGCCGTCCTCTTCCTATAGACTTGTTGTCTGTAAACAACTAGAAAAGCAGACAGACCACACGAGAAAATGTTAAAAGGCTGGTGAGAACATTTCACTAAGGAACAATAGCAATCTGTCAGATAACAGAAAGATCCCAGGAGACTTTATTCCTAAGGAAAGAAACAAAATGAAACAAAAACAAAAGAAAACCCAATATGAAGGACTTCAATAAAATATGAGCACTTAATTAAGCATAAATTTACCCACCCACTCCACTCCAGGCATGAGGGCCTTCACCAGAAGGAGACACAAGAGATTTCAGATGTCCAAACTAGAGAGGCAAGGGTGCCAGTCCTTGGCAGTGAAGATTCTCAGCTGAATCTTAGTGGAAATGTCACTTCCAACATGACCTTCAGAGAGCTCCATGAGCACAGTGTGGGGAAGACGCAGTCCACTGTGTGTTCTGAGCATCCCTGAGTGTTTTTACTACGGATGTTAGACTATAAGGTTTATCTACTCACCTCTTGATCTTGAACAGTTGCTGTAGAAAGTCCTATAGGGGGGCGCCTGGGTGGCTCAGTTGGTTGAGCAACTGCCTTCGGCTCAGGTCATGATCCTGGAGACCCGGGATCGAGCCCCACATTGGGCTGCCTGCTCTGCGGGAAGCCTGCTTCTCCCTCTCTCAGTCCCCTTGCTTGTGTTCCTTCTCTGGCTGTGTTTCTCTCTATCAAATAAATAAAATAAAATCTTAAAAAAAAAAAGAAAGTCCTATAGGCAATTAAAATGTCAAAGTAACTACAACATGACCACTGCTCAGTCCCCAGGTGAGAGAAGCTGGTTTAATTGCATCATCCTATAATGCTGCTTGCTCAAAAAGTGCTGGACCCTCAGGTTGAACCCACTGAACCCCACTCGGGTTCTTCTCCTGTAAAGCCACGTGTTGAAGATGCTGGTATCATCTGGCCCTCCACATCTTTCTTTGGGCATTGAGGCTCAGGAGACTAGAGCAAATATGCTTTCAGTAATAAAACCCTTCACCTCTGATCCAGAAATTTCATGTATAATTTTGTCATCATCCATGAAACTGTTCCAAATTAACTTGTCAGTTTGCCAGTACAGTAAAATATGACTCTTCACAGTTCTTGACCAAGACTGGGCACATTTTCCCGTAAAGGACTGAACAGTAAATACATTAGGGTCTGTGGGCCACATGTGGTCTCTGTCACACATTCTTCTTCATTTGTTTGTTTTGAAACAGCCCTTTAATTTATAAAAACCATTCTTACCATCATACAAAACCAGGTGATATATGAGATTTGGATGACTCTGGGTTTGCTATCTATTGTTCTTGATATATTTATTAGTCAAAGTTGGACTTATTGACTGTTCGCTATAAGGAAGACCATACTCTATTTGTATCTGGCACTGTCTCTATAACAGTGTTAAATAGGACTTATTCTAGGATTTTGGGTTCATATCAGGTAATTTTTGGGGAGCATTCAAGGATGCGGAGCTTTGTTTTGTATTAGATTTTATCATAAAGCAAAGGTAATTTTATCATTGGGTAACCTAATTTTCTCTAGACTACAGGTGGACAAACTTCTTTGGTAAATGGCCAGATGGAAAATATTTTAGGATTTGCAGGCTACATATGGTCTCTCTCACATATTCTTCTTTGTTTTGCTTTAAAAAAAACAAAACTTTTTTTTAAAGATTTTATTTATTTATTCGACAGAGAGAAATACAGCCAGAGAGGGAACACAAGCAAGGGGAGTGAGAGAGGGAGAAGCAGGCTTCCCACCGAGCAGGGAGCCCGATGTGGGGCTGGATCCTAGGTCTTCAGGATCATGACCTGAGCCAAAGGCAGTCGCTCAACCAACTGAGCCACCTAGGTACCCCCAGAAAAACTCTTAAAAATGTTGAAACCATTCTTAGCTGAAAGTTTGTACAGCCGAAGCCCAAATATGGCCAGCAGGTCTATAGCTTGTCTAATCTAGTAGATGGGAAAAACAAAGTGAAGTTAAAGCTATAATTGGCAAAGCAACAGCAGTTACTCATAGTGGTCATTTGGCGTATTTGTTCAACATGATGACTCAGTGGTCTTGTTTTGTCTTAATTCATCCCAGTCAGATGCATTTGGTATAGATGTTCTGTCAAACTATTTATATTTAATAGAAGAACATTTCAGCCCAGTTGCTGGTGATAATCCAGATCTTGGATATCAAGGACCGCTTTTCTCAAGACGCCTGGGTGGCTCATTGGGTCAGGAGTCTGCTTTTGGCTCAGGTCATGATCTTAGGGTCCTGGGGTCAAGCCCCACATCAGGCTCCCAGCTCACCAAGGAGTCTTCTTCTCCCTCTTCCTCTGCTCCTCCCCCCTGCTCATGCACCCTCTCTTAAATAAATAATCTTAAAAAAAGAAAAAGAACTTTTCTCTTTGTAATAGGTAGAGGGCTGTATTGACTTCTTTCACCACTGTTATCCTGACTGCCTGTCTCAAATGCACTACTAGATACATGCTTTACAGGGTACCTGGCTCAGTCAGTTGACCATCTGCCTTTGGCTTGAGCCATGATCCCGGCATCATGGGATCTAGCCTGGAGTTGGGCTTTCTGCTTGGTGGGGGAGTCTGCTTCTCCCTCTCCCTCACTCATGCTTGCCCTTTCCCTCTTTTAAAGAAATTAATGAAATCTTAAAAAAACCGATACACTCTTTATGGCAAACAGTTTAACAGGTCTTTGTTCTGTGTTTAGTCCTTGTAGCACAATGAAAAGTTGGTGACATTGGGATTAGACTTGCGGCCAAATCCCAGTTCTATCACTAATAAGCATAGCCTTGTTTGTGTCATTTGCCTTTTATTTATTTTTAATTTTATGTTTATTTTATTTTATTTTATTTTATTTTATTTTATTTTATTCTATTCTATTCTATTTTATTTTATTTTATTTCACCTTTCCATTCCACCACTAATTAGAGATAGAGTATTTTATAGTGACGGCCATATATTCAGAGCCTGGGCTCTGGAATCACATTTCTTGGATTAAAAGCCCCATCTATCAACTGTATAACTTTAGACAAGTTACTCAATTTTTTGGTGCTCCTGATTCTTTATTTGTGAAATGGAGGTAAGAATATACCTCCTTCGTAGGGTTGCTAAGGAAGATAAATTTAAAAATATTTCAAGTATTCCCAAGTAAGCTGTGGTTTGCTGAATGATTTTTTATGTGTGAATCATTCAAATGCAGTCTCTGACAAATCAATAAATATGAGTTCTTTCCTCCTTTTCAAAGTGCTTTTTGATAACCTCCTTGGGACCTGGCAGAGTGTGAGGGCTATTGACCTCATTGTTCTTTAATGGAGAGAAAGGAAGAAAAGGGTGTCTTTTTTAGGCTCCAGTTGCCTTCATTCTAAGTCAGACCTACAGCACTGTGAAATTCTCAGTGATTCTTAGGACTGTCCCTTATCTTTTTTCATTTTTCTTTCCTTTCTCCTCAGTAGACCGTGTTAGTTGGGCCTGCTGCATTCACACCTTCACAATCAATCCCTTTGTCAGGCTTTTCTAGTCTGATTTCTACTACTTCCATGACCCTTGATGAGAATTTGGTCCCTTAAAAGTTAACAATATCTTTCTTCTTGTGAATCTAAGAATCTGTTTGAGTTCCCATTTGCTCACATATGTCCTCTCTTGATACTGACTCTGCCTTTAAAAAAAAAAAGATTTTATTTATTTATTTGACAGAGAGAAACACAGCGAGAGAGGGAACACAAGCAGGGGGAGTGAGAGAGGGAGAGGCAGGCTTCCCACCGAGCAGGGGGCCCGATGTGGGACTCGATCCCGGGACTCCAGGATCATGACCTGAGCCGAAGGTGGACACTTAACGACTGAGCCACCGAGGCGCCGCAACTCTGCCCTTTTTAAAAAATTACTTATTCATTTGAGAGAGAGGATAGAGCAGGGCAGGGCATAAGGGAAGACAGAGGGAGAGAGAATCTGAAACAGACTCCCCACTGACACCAGAGCCCAAGAGGCTCTGGGAGATCATGACCTGAGCCAAAACCAAGAGTCAGAATCTCTACCAACAGAGCCAACCAGGTGCTCCAACTCTGCCCTTCAGAAAACTTTTTCCTTCCATAGATCCACCTATATTCTCTAGTGGGGATTCCCAGAAGGGAAAAAGATATATTTCAAAGGAAAACAAAGGGGTTTCAAAAACACTGTTGAAAAATTGGCACTTGAAATTAGAACATGGATGTTTTAATCTGCTGGCTGCCTCCAGATAGTGTGATCAGACAACTTCTCTAAGCCACACTGTTCTTAACCTTTCACAATGAAAGGACTGAGGTGCCTGGGTGATGCAGTTAGTCAGTTAAACATCTGACTCTGGTTTTGGCTCAGGTCAAGATCTCCGGATCCGGGGACCAAGCCTTGCATTGGGCTCCGTGCTCACCGTGGTGTCTGCTTCAGATTCGCTCTTCCTCTCTTTCTGCCTCTCCTGCTCATGCTCCCTCTCTCCTTAAAAATAAATCTTTTAAAAATTTTAAAATGAAATGACTGAGTGCTGTAAAAGTTCCCGTCAGAACGGCTTCTGATTTGATTCATTGATTTCTATAATTAGTGATTGGCAAGGTTCAGGAATTTTATAGAGAAAAGGAATTTGAGGCTCATTGAATTTAAACAATCAGGACTTGGTTGATGACTGGCAGCCTTCCCAGTTTTTGTCCCCACTTGTGCTTTAAGATTAACCAGAGAAAGCCAGATATGCTCCCTAATTCCATGTCTTGCTTCCATTTAGCCTGCCTCCAGCTTCCCTAGGGCAGCAACCTCTAATCAGAGCACACCTGAAGCCTCTTTTCTTTTTAATGACAAAGCTTTCCCACTTCCATGTCTGCCTTTGAGTTTCTGCCAAAGTAAGCCCTGACTCCCTTACTATAGCAAACTGTTAATAAATAGCCTGTTTGTTCTCATTTGGATAGTCTTCATTTATTCTTACAATGGGAAATTATTTTCTGAGTGAAGACTGTTTTTCAGTTATAATTATATCCTTTTTTAAAAAATAATGTTTTCATTTTATTGTATGTGTTGGGTTACTTTTTTTTTTTTTAAGATTTTATTTATTTGACAGAGAGAGAGAGATCACAAGTAGCCAGAGAGGCAGGCAGAGAGAGAGGAGGAAGCAGCCTCCCTACGGAGCAGAGAGCCCAATGTGGGCCTTGATCCAGGATCCTGAGATCATGACCTGAGCCCAAGGCAGAGGCTTAACCCTCTGAGCCACCCAGGTGCCCATGTGTTTGGTTACTTTTAAAGTTTATTTATTTTTTAGTAATCTCTATATCCAATGTGGGCTCAAACTCATGACCCCAAGATTAAGAGTCACATGCTCTTCTGACTGAGCCAACCAGGCACCCCTGGATTACTTTTTAAAAATTAGATTATTTGGGGGGCGCCTGGGTGGCTCAGTTGGTTAAGCAACTGCCTTTGGCTCAGGTCATGATACCAGGGACCCGGGTGGAGTCCCCACATCAGGCTTCCTGCTCGGCGGGAGGCTTGCTTCTCCCTCTCTCACTCCCCCTGCTCTCTCACTCCCCTGTGTTCCCTCTCTGGCTGTGTTTCTCTCTGTCAAATAAATAAAATCTTAAAAAAAAATTAGATTATTTGGGGAAACAAAAAAATGGTTTGGGGAAAACATGAGAAATGCAATGAAATACATAAAGAGCCCATACTAAAATTAATTTACTTTATATGAAGGCAAATAAGCACAAACACATAAAATATACATGATAGACAAGAATTATAAAAAGAAAGGAAAACATCACAATGAAATGTTTTTTGTGGGATGCCTCGGTGGCTCAGTTGTTAGGCGGCTGCCTTTGGTTCGGGTCATGATCCCAAGGTCCTGGGCCCCACATTGAGCCCCACATCCAGCTCCGTGCTCAGCAGGAGACCTATTTCTCCTTCTACCCACTTCCCCTGCTTGTATTCCCTCTCTCACTGTGTGTCTCTCTCTCTGTCAAATAAATAAATACAATCTTAAAAAAAAAAGGAAGTGTTTTTGCTATCATCACTAAAGAATTTGTATCTTGAAGTTTTATTCATAATAGCAGATTGATTAGTTTGCAGTTGCTTACTTCTGGAGCCCAACTCCATATGCTTAACATCTTTCCACTTGAGTATAACAAAATTCATAACAAAATCATAATCTCTTTCTAAAATGTCACATTTTTATTCCAACTCTAAATGATAAGAATGATGAAGAGTAATAAGCAATGTGTGTATGTGTATTTGAGATATAATTGACATATAATACTGTATTCATTTTAAGTTGTACAATACAATAATTTGATATATGTATATAAAGCAACTGTATGTTCTTAACATGATTTTTTGCGATTTTAAAGGAGATCAGACAGCTACTAATGGCTCTAAAACACTTTGCACATTCTGAAATAGGAATTGCCAGAGGATCTAGTTTGGAGGAGCAAATGATAAAAGAATTTTCTTTTTTGAAATGCTAGAGTCAAATACCTTCTTTTCTTTGACTTGTAAATTAGAAACAGAATAGAAAATTAGATTAACTATAATGACATAATTATACCATATGAACTATTATAATTAAAGTTATATTATTTTTCAAAAGACTGCTATGAATTTGTTTTAATGACAGCTAAATTAAAATGTTATATTCTGTACTCAAATATAATGAAACTATTCACACATTTATCATTTATTTATTGAATATCTACAGCATGTTAGATCTAGTTCTAAAACCTGGGAATCTGGTGTGATCCAAATAGTTGAGACCCCTGCCTTCATGGAGCTTACCTTCTTTGAGGGAACACAGATAATAAATACAATCTTAAATCTATCTGTTTCGATAGAACATGTCAGGAGATGACAAATGTTTTGAAGGAAAATAAAGCAGTAAGAGCTATAGAGAATACAGGATATGTGAGCTATTTCATATAATATTATCAGAGAAGAACTCTCTGATAAACTGCTTCATTATATTAAAAAAAAAGAGCTGGAATGGATTGAAGGGAGTTTGATTAGATATCTTCCTAAATGATTGCCCTCTTTTCTTCCATATTATGTCATAGAAACCATTAACCTTTAAATTAGCTAATTCAGTATGAGTAACAAGATCATCATAATTTTTGTCTCTGAAAACTCAGTCAAATGTTATTATATTTCCAATGTAAAATTATTTATACTGTATTTTGTGACATTTATTAATTTTACTGTTTTAAATCATACAAACTTTAAAATGTACAGATTTTTATTTATTTCTGCAACTGTAGTGAACACTCTACAGTTTTTTTTTTAATTTGTTTTTTTTTAATAATCTCTACATGCAATATGGGGATTAAACTCATGACTCCGAGATCAAGAGTTACATGCTCTTCTAACTGAGCCAGCCAGGAGTCCCCAAAACTACAGTTTCTTAAGTAAATTAATCATTAAACAAAACAAATGTTCTGTCCTTTCGTGCTTTCATTCACACAGAGATGGAGACAATAAATACGTATTTACCTATGTAGAAAGTCAGTTGGTGATAAATGTCTCACAGCAAAATTAAGCAGAGTAAAATTTTTAGATAAGTTTATCAGGAAAGTCCTCTAAGATTAAAGGGGAATTAGATTAGGTCTAAGGGAATTTGATTAGATGCACTCCTATTGCATTGTTCCCTCACACTTCTGTACTTTTGTATTAGTCATTACATCATAAGGAGAGATTCAGTGGGACAACTACCACTATAGCTTTTTTTTTTTGAAACACCGCTAAAATTTCTCAATCTTTAGTCTGAACAAAAGAATGTTAATAAATTATGAACATGAATTTATGTACTTGCAATGTGTCTATTAGATTTTGCAAGACACATCTTTTATTCATCTGGACCAATAGTTAAAACTCTGAATATTGTTAGGTAAATTTTTAGTCTTAAATATGATTATATTCACCAGTAAAGTTGAAAACACAGTCCCCCCCCCAAAAAAAAGAAAAGAAAAACAAAACATAGTTCCCCCACTCATTCTCTCTCTTTGAATTTCTAAGAAAAATAAGAATAAAAATACAACTTTAGCCTCCCTTTGACAAAAAGAAAATAAGACTGGGCAAAGCAACATTGACCTCTCCACAAAGATCAAAAAGACAAAATTTCAGAATGCAAAGGTTAGGAAACATCTATCACAAAATGCTATTTGTTCAACACCAGATGGCACTCTGAGTCATAAATTTGTCTAGTGCAAGGCTTACAGACCTCATAGACCCAAGAAAAGAAGTAATTTGCTCACACTTCAAAAGAAAACATATTTTCTGATCTTATTATTCCAAGTCTATTGACCCAAAGACTTAAGAACACACATTTTATGGATATAGAAATGATATAGAAGGAAGGAAATACGCTTGACAAAAAAGAAAAAGCTTTTGAGATAAATATTTTTGTTAGAACATACTGGATGCTAATTCTTCAATGAACTGAGGTGGTAAAGTTACCACATTTTTAACAGAAATTCTCCTAATCTATGAAATATCTTTCATTTCCTTTATAAATACACTCAGAACGTACATAGTTCAGGAATATCCTGCTCTCAGTTCTTCCATATACTATCTAGTTTTCCTTCCGTTCACTGGGCTTCGAGCATTCAAATATATTTCAATTTGACACTTAAACATTCTGAAGAAATCCTTAAATAATCCTTTCCATTCTTACTATTTTGGCAGATATTCTCTTTTTTTTTTTTTAAAGATTTTATTTATTTGACAGAGAGAAACACAGCCAGAGAGGGAACACAAGCAGGGGGAGTGAGAGAGGGAGAAGCAGGCCTTCCGCCAAGCAGGAAGCCCAATGTGGGACTCGATCCCAGGTCTCCGGGATCATGACCTGAGCCAAAGGCAGTCGCTCAACCAACTGAGCCACCCAGGCGCCCCTATTTTGGCAGATATTCTACCCAATGAAGTATTTTTTATTACTTTTATTCTTGAATTGGGAACCTGAACTATATGCCTTCAGAGTTTAAGAACTTCAAATAACATTGGGCACCTCCATTTGTTACTGCTTTTATCTCTTCATTTCTATAAAAAGACTAGATAGGTCCTTGTGGTATAATAAAAAAATAGATATTTGAGTTTTCAAATTTTTTTAATTTTTAAGGTTTTTTTAAGATTTAATTTTTTTAAAGATTTTATTTATTTATTTGGCAGAGAGAAACACAGCTAGAGAGGGAACACAAGCAGGGGGAGTAAGAGAGGGAGAAACAGGCTCCCTGCTGAGCAGGGACACACCCCCCCCCCCCCATGTGGGGCTGGATCCCAGGACCCTGAGATCATGACCTGAGCCAAAGGCAGAGGCTTAACCCTCTGAGCCACCCAGGTGCCCCTAAGATTTAATTTTTAATATATTTTTTTAAAGATTTTATTTCTTTGACAGAGAGAAACACAGCCAGAGAGGGAACACAAGCAGGGGGAGTGAGAGAGGGAGAAGCAGGCTTCCTGCCAAGCAGAGAGCCTGATGTGGGACTCGATCCGGGTCTCTGGGATCATGACCTGACCCAAAGGCAGTCGCCTAACCAATTGAGCCACACAGGCACCCCGCTAAGATTTAATTTTTAAGTAATCTCTACACCCAGTGTGGCACTTGTATTCATAACCCCCAGATCAAGAATTGCACGCTCCAAGAACTGAGCCAGCCAGGCACCACTATACTTGGTTTTTTGGTCCCTGGCTCCTAAAACCTTTGGAATTTCCTTTGGGTTCAAGAGACTTGTTATTCATAGCAAGTTTCTTTCCCTTGTACCTGCGTTTATGGTAATGAAGTGATTCTTTATGTCCCTTAGTTTCAAGAGAGGGGCTAGCTATGCTTAAGGAACTTTCAGTTCTCCCCCCCCATCCCCTACCCTCCACTCCTCAGGGGAGGGGAGGGCACTGGTGATCAAGTACTAAGGGCAAATGATTTCAGCAATCATGCCTAGCAATGACACTTTGATGAAAACTCCTGAATGACAAAAGTTTGGTAGGAGCTTCTGAGTTGATAAATATTGATTTGCTGGGATGGTGGTCCACCTGAGAAGAGTATGGAAGTTCTGCACCTGACCTGGTCCAACCTTGCCCCATGCATTGCTTCCATTTGCCTGTTTCTGAGTTGTATCCTTCATAATAGAGCTATAATTGTAATTATAGTATTTTCCTGAATTTAAGGAGTTTTTCTTGCAAACTATTTAACCTGAGGGAAGGTTATGGTAACACCCCAATTTGTAGTTGGCCAGGCGGAAATGCAGGTAGTCTGGACATCCCATTTGTGGCTGGTGTTGAAGTCCTGTAGGACTGAGTCCTTCACCTGTGGGGTCTGTACTAACTCCAGGTGGTTTATGTTAGAATGGATTGAACTGTAAAACACCCAGTTGATGTGAGAGCATTGTAAAATTGGTTGTTGTTTGGAAAAGAAAACAGTCCTTCTTCAAAGCCTTCCTGTGAAATCATAGTGTTTTGCAATTTTTGTACTTTTGTACTTGTAGAATGAGAAACTCTATAATGATAAAAGGCTTATGATAAATTGCAATAATTATTTTTTTAAAGATTTATTTATTTATTTTGTGGGGGAGGGACAGACTCCCCACTGAGCACGAAGCCCAGCATGGGGCTCGAGACCACAACTCATGGGATCATGACCTGAGCAGAAACCAAGAGTCGGATGCCCAGCTGAGCCACCCAGGAGCCCCTTCAGTAATGGGTTTAAACTAATGTGATTTTAATTATAGCTGCAGTATATTTGCTAAACAGACATAAGGGAGAGATATTGTCTCGTTTTAAACAATGCATGGACACACGTAGATTTTTTTTTTTTTTTTACCTTTTCAGATGGGGGTATTTAACAGTGCTGCCAAAGTAAAAATATGACACATTTTTAAAAAAGATTATTTATTTATTTATTTGACAGAGAGAGAGAGAGAAACAGAACACAAGCAGGGGGAGTGGGAGAGCGAGAAGCAGGTTTCCAGCTGAACAGGGAGCCTGACCTGGGACTGAATCCCAGGACCCTGGGATCATGACCTGAGCTGAAGGCAGATGCTTAATGACTGAGCCAACCTGGTGCCCCAAAATATGACACATCTTTATGAACCATGAATTTATACCATGTTCAAAAAATTGGAGAAAAGATGTAGTTTTATCTCCTATAGGCAGGAACCTTGTCTGTATCCCTGTACCTGAGCAGTGAGTGACATAGTAAAGGATGAATGAAGTAATGTAGTAAAACAAAAAGAGAAAATGAGTATAACACAACATTCACAGAATTTAAGAAAATATCCAAGACTTTAAAGAAATATCAGGCTTTCTCCAGGCTGTTTTAAGTATTGTCATTGTGATAAGCTAAAAAATGGTCCTTCCTCCAAAATATGCAGGTCAAACTTGTGAATGCTAACTTATTTATTTGGAAAAGTGACTCTTTGCAGATACAATTTAGTGAAGGACCTTGAGATGAGAGCATCCTGGATTATCCAGGTGTGGACTAAATCTCATCATCAGAGACGGGGAGAAGGCAAAGGGAATATGTGGGCAGAAAAGTGAAGTGATATGAATGTAAGTCAAGGAAGCCAAGGAACACCTGGAGCCACCAGCAGGTGGAAGAGGAAGAAAATGAATTCTCCATTATAGTTGTCTCTAGAAGGAACACGGCCCTGGCCAGATTTTGGATTTCTAGTTTCCAGAACTGTGAGAAAATAAATTTCCATTCTTTCAAATCTGTGGTAATTTGTTACAGCAGCCCTGGGATACAAACACAATAGCTGGCCCTTGAGGGTTCACAGTTATGCTCTTTTTAGAAAAGTTTCTTTGGGGGGAGAATTTATGAAGGTTCCCAGGCGGTGAAGGTCCACAGGTTGGACCCAGTATAGAGGACCTCCCATAGGGCCCTTTCAAGTAGAAGATTTTATAGTTTACTGACCTTAGTAGTGTTAAACAACAAAAACAACCAGATCCAAAACTTGTGCTAAGCAAGTCACTTGTGCTAAGCCCCTGTCACCAAACTGATACTTAATACCTAACCTAATTTCAGTTTCAGCCTTTCCCAGGAATATAACATTAATAGGTTGGTTGGGAATTTCCTATTTATTTAAGATTTTTATTTATTTGACACAGAGGACAAGGAGAGGGAACAAGCAGAAGGAGAGAACCAGGATCCCCATTGAGCAGGGAGCCTGATGTGGGACTCAATTCCAGGACCCCGGGATCATGACCTGAGCTGAAGGCAGCTGCTTAATCATCTGAGCTACTCACGTATCCCATTAGTTGGGAGTTCCCTTGTGAGAACCAGTGAGGTAATCTGTTTGATAGACCTTTTTCTTCCCCAAAGATAAGTAACATTGCCTGAAATACTTCTTGTATTTGTTTATGACTTACTGTCTTACCTCCTCTCTGCCTTTCAAAGTCTTTCATTTTGTACAGCATCTTAGAGCTCCTTTATATTTGCTAGAGGAGATGCTGGCCAATTTATGAATCATTGAATGAAGCCAGTTAGAGCTTCAAATTTACTCAGCTGAATTTTTTTTTAATTTTATTTTTTCAGTGTTCCAAGATTCATTGTTTATGCCCCACACCCAGTGTTCCATGCAATATGTGCCCTCAATACCCGTGGATTTTTGTTGTTGTTTTAAAGATTTTATTTATTTGACAGAGAGAAACACAGCTAGAGAGGGAACACAAGAAGGGGGAAGTGAGAGAGGGAGAAGCAGGCTTCCCGCCGAGCAGGGAGCCTAATGTGGGGCTCGATCCCGGATCTCCGGGATCATGACCTGAGCTGAAGGCAGTCGCTTAACCAACTGAGCCACCCAGGCGCCCTGATTTTGTTTTTCAACCCTTGGCAGCGGATAAACCCGTTTTGAGGTTTAAAAAAAAATGGTATGAGCTTTACTTGACAATTTAAGCAATAAAAAACAAGTTGAAAGAATATCTAAAGATATGTCAATTCTTTCCTTTTTTTTTTTTTTTTAAGATTTTATGTGTTTTATTTGACACACAGAGAGAGATAGCACAAGCCAGGTCGAGGGACAGCAGGCAGAGGGAGAGGGACAAGAAGCAGGCTCCCCACCGAGCAGAGTCTGATGCATGGCTTGATCCCAGGATCCTGGGACCAGGACCCAGCTGAAGGCAGAGGCCCAACTGGCTGAGCCACCCAGGCGACCAAGATGACAATTCTTTTAATTGGTATCATGTTCAATCATGAAAAAAAAATAGTATAGAACTCATAAGGCTGTATTTAATCTTAATCATGTATTCTTGATCTACCTGTACTGGCTATCTGCCATTATGTTCACACCATACATTTAAATGAACAGCCAGCAGGCATACTTGTTAATATACTATCATAGACATCACAATCATGACCAAGAATCACTTCTGTAGCTATCCAATGAAGCACAAAGAAATGGAAGGTTATGAATATATTATGCTTAATTCAGACATAACACTTTTGCTTGAAGTACTTTCATTTGGGAATCCCTCTTTAAAAATCTATCCAGTGAATTCTGTGCTTAACACAGGCTGTACTATATGAAAAATAAATTGTGACATGATTGTTTCACTTCATAATGGCCTTTATTTTGTAAGACAATTTACAACAGTAAGGTAAAATTTTATTTCAAAACAAAAATAACAGTCAATTTCCTAAATAGCTCTATTTGATTCAAAACAAACAAAACACCAGAACACTACAGATTACATTTCTTAAATTTTAAAGTTAATTTTGGATTTATGAAGAATAACTTCACACCTTTCAGGGTATTTGTTTTTGTCCTGGGTGTCCTGGGTCCAGGAAGCAGAGGGCCCTCGGAGAGCGGCGGAAGCCTAGGGTGGGTGTGTGGGGGGGAGTGAATGATGATGCCCTAAGCGGCTGTGCCTTCTTACAGATCCTGTGACTCAACTGTGAAACAACTCACTTGAAAATAGGAAAAAACCCGTCAGAAACAGACGTTCTAATTTTGTAACCTGGTAACACAAATCTTAAACTTAGCTAGTTGAATATGAAGGATCAAAAAAGGTCTGGATTATCCTAATAATTTAGAATTTTAAAATACCATATTTGCCCTTTGACCTTAACAAATAGATTTCAGGGTCTTAAGTAAAGAAAGATCTACTCCCCCCCCCCACCCGCCCCATCTTATATAGTGACGCACAAAGGGTTAGCATTACCACAAGTGGAGTGGCACAATGTTGTCCTTAGCCATGGTAAAACACCTCTGGGCTAGTTTAAGTTTTATCTTCTAATTTTATTTTCATTTATAAACACATTTTTCTTTGGAATGAATATTTTACATTAGATTACTGTTTTCTTTTAATTCTGGGTGTACATCTAAGAGTCCCACGACTTATATGGGTTCTGGATCAGCAGCCCAGTTTTAATATAGCATAGTTAGGCTCTTACCTCACCCACAGAAACACCTGTCTGACCGGAAGTTATGACGACGCTACCATCTTCTTGTAAACATCTCAGGCATTTCGAATCTTTATTTTGGACATTTTTCTCCACTTCGCCAGAATGTTGGCCACAGTCCCCACAAGTTGTTTCCACGGACCTGTGGGCTTTCATGAGCGTTCCTAACCCCTAAAGAAACAGGTGCAGGGCTGGGCCGAGCCCTCGAAGCCCCCAGGTGAGGCGTCCGCGTAGGCCTGGACGGCAGTTCAAACCCACCAGTGCCACATTTCCCCTGGCTCTGCGCCCCCGCGCAGCCTGTGCTGGGAGGACCGGCGGCGGCTCGGGCAGCCCGGGGGGGCGGGGAAAGGCGGGCCGGGTCCAGCCAGAGGCGGGCCAGGCGAAGCCAGAGCCGGGCCCGCGGAGGCGGGCTCTCCCGGGCTGCAGTCGTCACCCTCTCGGCTCCCGGCTGCCCGGCGCTCGGACCATGCCTTGGCGCCGCGCGGCACTGCGGGGGACCCGGCTGGTTTCGAGCGGGAGCGGCTCGGCGGGCCAGCTAGGCGGGGCAGCGGGACCTGCGGCCTCTGGGTACGAGGCGCGGCGGGCAGGACTGGGGGCTTCGGCGTGGCGCAGAGGCCTCGCAGAGGTCTGGACCGAGCGGTAGTCGCGGGCGCCCCTTTCCCCGGCGCCGGGTGGGTCCTGGGTGTCCTGGCCCCAGGAAGCAGAGGGCCCTCCGAGGGCGGCAGAAGCCCGGGGTGTTGGTGGTGAATGATGCCCTAAGCGGTTGTGCCATCTTACGGTTCCTGGGACTCTTACCTGAGTCGTGGTATGTGGGGGAGGGGGAGGTAAATTGGGATTTCAGATAAACAGCGATTAATATTTAGTCTTAATGTATACCAAATGTTGCACGGATTATATTTAGACTCAACAGTTACTCGCTTTTTTTGTGAAGTTCTAATGTAATCGAGCGTTCTGCATTTTTATTTGCTAAACCTGGCAACCCCACTGCAGGAAGTGAAGGGGAAGCTTCCTACTAAATGGCCCAGTCTTTGAGGATGGGGACTGTGACTTACTCTTGTAGATGTCGCCTCCGGCTAGACCGAGGATTGCGTTCCCTGTGCTTCCGGACTTCCGGTACCAAGCCTGCGGTGGAGGCCCCGCGGGCCCGGGCTAATGATGGGGGGCGCTCGCGCCCCAGCCCCCCAGCCGGTGCTCCGTGGTGGTCCTTCCAGTACCAATGTCTGTGCCTGACACTGCTCATCCATCCCTCCGTATTAGCTTCCTTCCCACTTGGTTTGGTAAATCTGATCAATTCTGCCAGACTGTAGGAACTGTTAATTACCTTTCTCTTCTAAACTGGTGACCCACTCCAGAAGGTGCTGAGCACGTGGTGTTAACTATTTGACTGACAGGCCCTTGAGGCCCTTGAGCCCCTAACCTGCTTTTCCAATGATGTGTATCCCTGGGGCATTCAGCCTTTCGCCTACTTAGTATATGGGGGGCGCTCCATGAATGTGGCGTGGCTGATGGGTACATCAGTGTTGAAGTAAAACGGCTCTTGTGCGCTTCTCTATTGATGGGGCTTTCCTTACAAATAGTAACTTTTGCCAAGTTCAACCAGAATTGAAGGAGAAAGGTGCTTTCCAGAAACTCTCTCTTTTATTTGGGAGGGTTGGGGGTGATATTTCAGATGCACTTCCTAGCTCCTCTCATTCGCCAAGATAACTTGGGTATGAAAGGTTCTACAGGAACTCCTGCTTCAACAGTAAATACTGTGGTAGACGGTTTGAGGATGATCCTGGATCAGAGATGAAAAGTACTTGTTCTCTTAGTTGATAAAACAGATAGGTAGATAGGTTGCTGATTTATTACACATAAGCACCTTCTTAGGTCCAGGCTATGATGATTAACTTTTTTTTTTTTTTTGGTTTATGCTCTAGGAACTCAGCCTGCTTTTTTCTTGACTTGCATCCTCTGCTCTCCACCTAAGTTGCTTGCAGTCTCCCTAGCATGCTACTCCTAACCCCTTCCTGAGATAAGTACACAGGCCCTTTTTGTTTTAAATATTTCCTTGCTAACTATTGGAAAGAAAGGAATAATAGATTGTAAACATTGGGGCGTTCTAATGTTATAATGTTCCATTGGAGTAGTTCCTACCTCTCACTCTTTGTGATTACTGAAGGTGATGTTTGTTACAGGCAATGTTTTCTAAAGTGTGTGGGCATGGCTATGTAGATCAGCTGCTCATCATCCAAGGATAACATGTAAAAAAGCCATTTAATGCTCAAAAAAATAAAGTCTTTATACATTTTTTTAAAAAGCTTATTTTTTTTTTTTTTTTTTACGTAAGCTCTATACCCAGTGTAGGGCTCAAATTCATAGTCCCAAGATCAAGAATTGCATGCTCTACCAACTATGCCCTTTAGGCGCCCCCAACATTTAAATTTTAAATGCACTCAAAATGAATGAATGAAGTGTTTGGAAGGAGAACTTTTTCTGTCAAAACTTGAATTTGGAACATAATCATAAGGATAGTATTTTTGGAAATATTTAAAACTCCAATTCTTTATCTTATTCTCTTAATCTTTAGATATTCGAGAAACTCTTTTGAAGCTCATATTATTCTATGATTCTAAGATTTGTAATTTTTCTTTTAGTTTACATCAGGATGTTGTGTATGGTTTGGATAATGCAGTAAGCCCTGGCTGATCAAGAAAGATAAAGTGAATGGGTACAAATTCTAGGGGTAGGCAGAGAGATTTGATGATATAAAACTGATCAATATTTTAGTGAATATATTCATGTTACAATGAATGCTTCCTTTTACAAGCTCCCTAACAGCTGTGTTTTGAATAATACGTACCTAGAGGGTCCCTGTATTCAGAAAATGATAGCAATAGTGTTTTTTTTTTTTTTTTTTTAAAGATTTTATTTATTTGACAGAGAGAAACACAGCCAGAGAGGGAACACAAGCAGGGGGAGTGAGAGAGGGAGAAGCAGGCCTCCCGCCGAGCAGGGAGCCTGATGTGGGACTCGATCCCGGGTCTCCGGGATCATGACCTGAGCCGAAGGCAGTCGCTCAACCAACTGAGCC